>BPLR01012363.1:0-19240 GCA_021605095.1 Caerostris extrusa | reverse complement strand
GACGCAGCGTCAAGAGTAGCCGCAGCCATGTCTCCTGAGCTGAGATTCCATGCTACTGCAAACGTCGTCGAACTGTTCGACTGGACGGGGCTGCACGATCCATTAAGGCCATGCGGGTAACATGTCTGTCTTCTCGGCCGCTGGTGATAGGGGCCGTTGAGTTCCAGCACTGTGTTCGTATTACCGTCCTGAACCCATCTGGTTCCATATTCTGCTAATGGTCATTGATTCTTACGCAACGCGAGCAGCAATACTGCGCGATACGATAAATCGCAATCCCGGTAAGCTGCCAATTCAACCTTATCAAAGTAAGAAACGTGCAGGGAATTAATATTTTCGTTTCATACTAAGTATCACAACAACTTTCCACCAGACAACAACGTTCAAAATGTACTTGTGTATGAGAAACCGGCTGAACAATTTCCCCTACGGAACCTGACAGTAGCTGGCCGGCAATTCGTTTTATCTGAAATGCGCCGAAAAGCATTTGCATATCGCAGCACCTTCTTCGTTGTTTAAATTTCATGTGGCGTCGTAGCATGTCGCCTTCTTGGTGTAGCAATTTTTAATGGTCAGTAGTGTATATAACTTGCATAATAAAGTGTTCTTTCTTTAATACTAGCTTTGTTCGTTAACACTGGGAAAATTGAGCAAATAGCAAGTTTCACGCGTAAAAAAATGGCAATGACTTATAAACCACCCTACCTATGGAAAATGCTAAAGGAACGCGAAAGTGATGTAAACGACGGATAACCATGGGTAAGTTGGACCTGTACCAAATGAATGCCTATTATTACTAAATTACAGTACACCAAGACAAAAGTTGAGGATTACATTGAGTTTCCCGGCCTCAAAATCAATGTCAAGCTACTAATATATGCTATTCGAAATTTCCAAAAATAAACAATGGATTCTAAATACAAAGAGAAATATACATCCCCTATTTAAACAAATAAGATTGTTTCAACCCTTAAATTAATGTATTATATTATTAAATATTTAAGAATTATTGGATTTGACATAAATTTAATTTCCTCCCTATGAGTAAACATATTTAACATAACAATACATGTTTTTTATAAAGATTAACCATTACGAATTATTTCCCAGTTACGTTGATGAATAGCATTACCAAGAGATAAAAATGGTTTTAAAAAAAGAATGCAAAAAATGGAGAAAGTAAAAATTCAAGTAATATTTACCTTATAGTGTACAACTAAAAATATTATGAACTGCGAACTCTCAACAATTATGATTATAAGTCTCAGAATCCTTTTGTGTTCTTTTAAAAAAACAAATAATAGGTCTGTCTCGATTTCAGATTTACATAAATAATTTAGTTTGATTCCAGATTTTTTTTAATATATGCTCTTAACTTGATTAAAGTCACGCGGCACATATATAAAGTGTAAAGGTACTTGATAAGGAAAACTTGAAAGGTACTTGATATGTTTTACCTTCCAAAACAATAAATAAATAAATATCGCAAGATTACTTTTAATAGTAAATAAAATATTGCTGTTTAAGAATCTATAATTTTTAAAGAAGATTTTTATCTTTAGAAAGTGGCATTAGAAGTAATTCGTTAAATAAATAAACACAAAAATATCGGTTGGACTTGAAAACAACATTTTCTACACACCAAAACTAAATTTTGTATTGCCTTCAGAAAACTCTACCCACTTATAAATAGAAATTCTATCATGACCAGAGATAACAAAATTCTTCTTTGTACGGCTATGCTTCGCCCAATTCACACAACAGCTAAATCTAATTTAAAAACACTTGAAACGTTACAAAATATCACTATCCGCCAAATTACCTCTTGCTAAATGGTTTATGTGCAATTCTGGTATCTATAAAGTTATTAACATTCCTTCTTTAAAAGATTTTCTTAAATACATCTCTGTTAAATTTTTGACACGCTTAATCATGAAAATACTGCAATCCAGGAGATTGATTCTTTTCGTTTCCAATAATGATTTAAAACGTCCGAGCAAAATTTTAGTTTAATTTCTATTTTTATTTTTATTTGTTTATGTTTTTTTAAGTTAAAATTTTTTAATTATATTTATAAATATATTCTGACAATTTCCATTGTTTCAATTGTATTCACCCTGTCATATCGGAGATGGAGCCACCTGGCCCAAATAGCTCCAAAAGTCAAAAATAGCCCCATATACAATAGCCCAAAAATGCATCAACCAAATCATATCGGTTGGATATAAAAAAGTTCTTCTTACTCTTGGATATTTGATAGGTTGGACGGAGAAAAGAGTTTGAATTGGACTATTTTCTTGAATTGTTCTTGAAAATGGATGATTTTGATAGTATGGCTCCAGTGTCTCATCTACAAACTTATATTTTTCAAATTCCCCTCCTCACTTCATTAAGCTTATTATCAGTTATCTCACTAATCGAAAATGTCTTGTCCCCATTAATCACACACACCCTAGTATTAAACTCATGACTGTTGGTATTCCGCAAGGCTCTGTTCTTGCACCTCATCTTTTTTACTATCTTTATGAATGACATTCCTCAAAAACCTGACATTTCTCTGTCTTTTGCCGATGATACTGCTATTCTTGCTCAAAATAAAAATATCATTTAGTTTATTGCTTATGCTTCCTAATATTACTATTTTTTACACTCCAGTGGTCAACTTGGTCAAATGAAGCAAAATACCTTGAGTCATACTTGACACAAGCATCTTTGCCAATCAATCTCGCGTCAATTATATTAAAAATAATTGGTTAATATGGCTATTGAAAACTCCACCTCTTGTCTCTCGCAATAGTCACACCAACATTGATACTAAAATTTTATCTATAGGATCTGCATGTGTCCCATTATAACATATACCAGTCCAATATGGTAATCCGCCTGCAAATCTAGAATCCAAAGATATTCAAACTCTTGAAAATAAAATATTAAGCATGGCAGTTGGGATGCACCGTGGCTTGTCAAAAATAAAGATATTCTCACTGTTCTTGAAATTCCTTCAAACAAAAATTTTATTCACAAGCTCCTCAACTAATTTTCATAATAATATTCCTAATAATCCTAATACTCTCCTCAAACGCTTTCCTGATTATGACATTACTCTTCCCATCAATAATAAATGCCCGCGTACTTCACTGAATATTTTAACTAAATAATATTTTTATCAGTTCTTTCTATTTGTTATTTTATTTATCACATGTTTGTTTTTAAATTTTAAATTTTCTTTTTTTCCTTTATATATACTGAGCAAATCATATTTCTCTTAGAATATCATCCTCAGTGTTAATCATCCAGATAGAAGTGCATGGCAAATAACGCTGCCAATATACTTCGTTAAAGTCAAACTGTCTGTGTGGATAGTGGATATGCCAGAGGATACACATTATAAAAACAGCAATGATACCGCAATTTCTATGAAAGTCTCGTAACCTTGTAAGCTATGGTGTACCCTACTTTTTCTTTCTGGGGTTATTTTTTTTTTCTTTCACTTTTTATTCCAAGTACTAGTTTTACCTTATATGTTCTAATCTTCGTTCAACTGTTAAATAACTCAACAACTCAAGTCTATTTGATCTGCAGTTTAATCCATTTTTCTTTTTCAAAATTACTCATCTTTTTCTTTTTTTTTTTTTTTTTTTTTGTTTACTGGAAAGTACGTGCAACTATTCTTTTCTTTTTTAAAAATAGAATTTGTAATATGTCATAGGCAATGAAATCAGGAATTTCAAGCTTTAGAGTATCCCTTTATAAAGGTTTCATTTTCACTTTTAACATCCTTTGTATGCAGTATTTTTTTTTCTAATGCAGCTGGCAAACACTTAGACAGTTGTCTTGGATGCCTTAAGGCAAGTGCTGCACAGACGTACTCACTTTGCATTACCCAGGGGGCGCGTAACTTGATGATAAGCCACGGACGCGGAGTAAGAATGCCCCCGCAACGCTCTACGATCCTATTAGGGACCGGCACCTACGGCTTAAAGTGGATTCCGAACCACTACAAACATCCATGGTACTGCCGGGATTCGAACCCGATACTTGTGGTACCGAGCGCTAGCCACTGGCCATTCAGGCCCTTTGTATGCAGTATTTTTACAGCATTTTGACAAATTGAAATAAAACAGCAACAGCGAGAATACACCTCAAAAGCACCCAGATAAGTCAAGTCAATATTGGTTTTTGACTTGAACCCTGGAGGATAGTAAATAACTTCAAGAAGATTGGTGAGAATGCGTACAATTTTGAACACTGTTTATTTTTACGTTATCTAATCGCAGTTCCTTATCCAAGTTAGATCCTGTTTCAACCATTAGAAATGTCTTTTTTATAACCCTTTTAACGCCAAAGGAATGCGACATTTTTCTCAAAAGTAGAATTAACGAAAAAATGACACCATACTGCACCACTTATAATTTCAATAAAGTCTATCTTAAATGTATAGCCATTTATTATTGATGTGATATTAAGCGTCAAGTCACGAGGTGTTGGGCCTTTAAATCCAGTTTTATTTTTGAATTTGATTTCGAATCGTGAGCGGAATTTCATATGTTGTTGGACAATCAAGCTGAACCTGTGCATCTGACAAATATGATTAATTTTAGTCATTTTAAAAAATATTATTTGCCTATAAAATAGTTGTTTTCGAATGTTGTTATTTGCTTCTAAAAAGTCACAGATGTAGTAGATTTAGACCTATCCAGTGTGTATGATTTCAATTATCTTTGTGAATTTTGTAATCCTGGTTTAGGGATTTCATCACAATGATTTGTATCGCTAATCATTTAATGATTTATGCATCACTAAGTAATGCAAAAGGCGAATTAAGTACTTCGGCGACTAATTTCATCAAGTTTCAACGACTCGTTATCCGAAAGACTATATATTCTCGTAAAATGTTCAATTGAATATCAATATATAGTCCGTCACAAAAGGTCATATACTACCGTGTCCAAAAGTAAGACAATCAATTTAAAAGGGCTTATGGAATTTCAATTTTTTTTTTTAATTTGTTGGCACTGTCCTTGACATCTGTGTGAAATTTGACGTCAAAATAATCTTTAGTGTTTGAGTTACGCTTGGCTTTGTGAGACGCTAAAATTGATTCCGTGAAACCACCTGGGACACCGTTTTATGTCGATTGAAGAGATTCAATGTGAATCGCCGAGCGCTTTTTGTAATATCCCTGCAGATGACTTTTTAGCATGCATTGAGGATTGGAAATAAAAAAGTTGGCGTAAGTGCATCGTGTCAGAAGGGAATTACTTTGAAGGCGATGGAATAAATTTGAAGAATAAAGAGTTTATGAAAAAAAAAAATTATTGGTCTTACTTTTTGGGCACAGTAGTACATCCTCACAAAAAGCATTTTGATCGCCCAAAATCAATGATCGCTTGTCTTCAATAAGAAAATCATTTGCATTGCAAATTTTTGTAGTACACGTCAATTTAAAAATTTTTTTGCATATTTTGGAGTAGTAATTTCGATTTAATCTCATATTTTTTATAAACGCAGTGTTCCTGTAAATTTTTTAAAATTTTTTTTTTAAATATTTATAAATTCTTAAATCACGTTATTTTTTAATGTTTACGTTGACTTTTGTGACAGGTTGTATGCGTCCATTTATACAGATCGGTTTTCTATTCATACAGAAAAGCTACTATTAAAAACATAGCGCTTTATAATTGATATGTTACAATTTCTTTCGTTTAGTTATTCATCTTCTTTCAATTTATTACTGTTTTTAGTGAATTACGTCGCAAGATAATAAATAAAGATGTACATTACAGAAATTTTCATGATTAGATTTATAAAAACATGATCATTAACATAAGTTAAAAAAAAAATTTTATTGAACTTCTTCAAAAATCAAACGAAATACATTGTAAAAGCAATAGCGATGCATTTCAGTAATACATTTGTACAATTTTTAATTAAGGAAAAATTTCAAATTCAAGGAATGCTTTTAAGTTTAGAACAGAAAGGAAAAACTTTCGATTTACTTTGATTTATTTTTATATTGCTTTTTAATTTTAATAAGTCACTCTATATGTAAAAATTTTACTTATAAAATGTTAAGTTTCTTTTTACTCTATGATGCCCTTCCCCGAATAACGACTTCAGATGCCCTCCCGAATAACTAATGAAAATTGAGATCTTTTAACTTGAATAGTGCAAAATCAAACCAAATATTTATAATTGGTAAGCTAAAACGCCACGCAAATATCTTTAAAAGGTTAGTTTTTCGAAGCAAACATTTGATAAATGTGTATAATATTTAATGGATAATATGTAATTTATGGAGGACCACTGAAAATATACGATGAATCTTTGCTCTCATGAAGTCTATACACCATTCAATAAAATTATTTCATCAAGAATATTTCTTAAATTGTTTATAACTTGTGAAGTACAAAAGCCAATTCTCAATTGGAAAAATTTAGCAGTTAAATACTATAGGAATATTTAAAAAAAAAATTATTTAATCATTTTTAGTAAAAGAGCAAATTTTATTGTAAATGGATCAATTCCAAAGAAATTTCCTTGATTGAAGTTCCATTGTTAGTCAGCCAAGTCAAGTTAATCAATATTTGCAATTCTAATGTTAGATTTAAGAAATAGTCCAATAAATTCCAGTATACGCGTTCCAATATTCTAAAACATTATCATAAAAAGTTAATATACATCACTAGAAAAAGGATAGGTCAAGTAAAATGAACACCATTTCATAAAAGACAATTTTGCATCGTCGTTCACTCAGTGCCCCTTTGCAAAAAAGTTGTCTTGGAAAAACAAGTGATGTTTAAAATAGGTCACAAATGAAGAAAATGTCTTAATTTTTTTTTGAAGAAGTACGTCTAGTTTTTCTTTTTCTTTTCTTCGACGGTTCGTCATGTTTTCTTTCTCCCTCCTCCTCCTCCTTTGGAGAAGTGGGTAGTACTTCTTCGTTCTTGTCATCTTTTCTTTCTTCCTCCTCCTCCTTTGGAGAAGTGGGTACTACTTCTTCGTTCTTGTCATCTTTTCTTTCTTCCTCCTCCTCCTTTGGAGAAGTGGGTACTACTTCGTTCTTGTCATCTTCTACTCTCCAATATTTCAAGTAAATTTCGTAACAGAACCCTGTCAGTGTAATCAACATCAGAAATAAACACACGAATAACACTAAGCGTGTTATGATAGTTATTGGGTGCAAACCTTCGAAATAGTGAAGATATACAAAATTAATCGCGAGGTAAGTAAAGAGGAAACTAATATTCCAAATGAAATCCATATTTTAAACGATGTTCCTGAAAATAAATACAGAAAAAAAAACATGTTAACAAAATTAAAAGTTTAATTGCAAAAAGAGAACATTTTATAAAATCGCTTACATGACAAACGTTTACTTTTCTATTTTTTAGGTTGGTTTATCGCCCTACGGTCATCTTGTACACACGAGGGCTAAACAAACAGGGACCTACAGTTTAAAATGGGATTCCGAACCATTAACAAGCATAAATGCTTAGGCCAGGATTCGAACCTGAAGCACTAAAAGGCCAGAGCGTTAGTCAATTGCCATCAGGCCGCCTAAAAGCTGGGAGTCTGGGGGGGATAGAATGTCGGGTTTTAAGAATTACAAAAGCAACACTTGAGGTCAGACATGCAATGCCAAACCGAAAACTTTTGTGATGGTGTTGGTTTAGTTTAGTTTAGTTTGCTGCTCTACTGTCATTTTTGCACACGACGGTAAACAGACAGGGTCCTACAGTTTAAAGTGGATTACGAACCATTAACAAACACCCATGCTGCCGCCAGGATTCGAACCTTGAGCCTTTCAATTTTAGGAGCCTAATGTGCTCAATGAGCTTTTAGTCTCTATTCGCTTTGTTCACGAATGTTCTTATTTCATCAAGTTCTTGAATGAATAACGCTATAATTTCTATGCAATGTACGCTTTTTACTGAATTTCCTTTCACCTCAGTTTTACTAGGGTATTAAAATAAATTAAGCAATGATTGCAGATTTCATAAGTTGCATAAGTAAATCAATAATAAAAGTGAGTAATAATTAAATTAAAAGATTCTTGATTGTATTCATTTATGTAAAATTAAGTTGCTCAAAGAGAAAACCCCAACTAAACAATCGAAATAATCTCTTTTATTTAATGAATGAACGCGATTAGTTGAATTTTTAAGCTGGTCGGCGAACTCCCAGTAATAGATGGCTGAAATCTGGTTTGGTTTGTCGCTCTACGGTCATTTTATGCAAACTTTAGGCTAATTAAACCGGAATATACATTTGGCTACTAATAGCACCTGTGGCCTTTGGCCTATTAACCCGAAATCTCTGTGGCAACAAGTGCCAGAGAGCTCCAACACTTGGCCATTCAGGCCCCCTAGTCTAATATGACTTAGAGCATTACACGTAAAGCTGACAATCCTGCCTCGTAAAAAGAAAAGCATGTTTCGGAATCTGCAAGTAGGCAGACGGCCTAGGCCCTAAAATGGGGCTGGGGCTGTTGAACCATTGAAGAAGAAATCAAGAAAGAACGAGTATTCTTGCTTTTGCTTAAGCTATAAGCGTCTGCCTATTGGCATATTTCGAAACATGTTTTTACTTTATACGGGGTTTGGTTTGTTGCTCTACGGTTATTTTGTGCACATTTTAGGTTATCCACACTAATGGTTCGAAATCGACTTTAAATTGTAAGTCTTCGGTCCAATTAACCTATGTCACTGCCAGGATTGGAATCTGAAGCCTGTAGTACCAATGGCCATCTGCCTCTTTACTGGGTAGGGTTGCTAATAGGTTTTAGCTTTATAACTTAAGCAACAGCAAGAATGCTAGTACAAGTATGGCAAGAAAACTAAGTGCATAGTATCTTACAGCTTTTCAAAAATTAATCAAATTCTCAATATTCCTATTTTTGGTAGGGATACAACAAAATTTGAGCAGAAATCCATTTTACACAGTGTTTCCTTTCAAATTATCTACGATGTTATATATCTAAAAATTCTCGAAATTTTACATTTATTCCATCTTATTAATTATAAGAAATTCCGCTTTCATTAACCTAAATATAATCAAAATTCTTTCCAAATTTCAAGAAGATTAAAATTACGTTTCAACTAGAAGTCAAATATAAATTTCTAATACAAGGGGAGAATTAAGAGCATTATTTAAAAAGTAACACAAAATTTAAGAAGTTAAAATTAAACTGCTGTAAATGCCAAGAATCTAGCTATTATATTACTAGATTTTCAATTACACCAAAACTACATATTGTGACAGATTTACATTTTTCTGCAAGACCGAAGTTTTCGTCCACATATTTTTTGATTAATACACAGGAAAGTCTAATAAGAAGCAAAGTTAAGGTAAATGAAATATATTTAAAAAAAGTTCGTTTATTTACCATCTTCTTCTTCTTCTTAATTTTTAATTTACCTAGTCAACACCGTAATTTTTTATTAAAAGAAATTTATACTTTTTATATATTTCTAGAGCAGCTGTGACTAATTCAGAAACATATATTTTAACCAAAAACCTATTGTTCATCTTTTATTTAGTATGTAAATACAAGATGCAGATCTTTTCATTTCAAATAAATATCCAGAAATCTGTCGCTAAATTGATTTATGAGTTAATAAATATCAACACGAATTTAAAAATATTAAGTCCAATGACATTATTATGCTTATTTATTCGAAAATATAATATTAATGATTTTTTCTTTTTAATGTATAAAAATTTAATGTATAATGTAACAAAATAAAACCCAAAAAAGAAATGAACTAAAGAAAATGGGAAGAGTTTTTGGCTGCCATTTTGTATAAAAATTACCACAAAAATTCCAAAATTTTATCACAGTTTGAAAGCCTTCATTTTATTTATTTTTTAACAACTATTGATATCTTCATAAAATATTGGTAAGTTCCTAATTTAGTATTTGTTGTTAGTGAAAAATGTAACTGCGTTGTGTGTTTATTTTCACGAAAGTTTTCAAGAGATCACAGATAAATTCTAATTATTTTAAGTATTATATTATGAAAAACTTTATCCTTTTTTTAATCATTGCATAAATGGATTTTTAAAAACTTATAACTATATGGCTTCCAGTTATTTGTCAAAACCAATAATGATACATTACATTTGTTGTAAAATAGGTACACTTTAAGTGTATAATATTCTAAAAAGGATAAAATTATATTAACATTTTTGTTTACAAATATAAAACTTTTTAGAAACATATGCTTCTTGTTATCTACAAAATTTCAGTTCAAAGCCACATGCATGAAATAATCTGCCATAAGGTGAAATAAAACAAATGATTTTTTTTATAAAATTATTTATAAAAATTTGTTGGACAAAAAAGAATTGCTCTCACTTCAAATTTAATGATTGCGTTTTGTTGAATATGGATAGTTAGCACTTTTAAAAATCATTATTAAATATAAAATTGAAAGATAGTCTTAGATGATTAGAATTCACACAATATTCCTATAAACTCGACATATACATTCTGGATAAAAAAATTAGTTATGATGCATCTCAAATAAAATCATTGTTGTGTAATATATACAGTATATATTTAGTAATACATTTAATATACAGTGGACCACAAAATTGAGTATACACCTTAGAAACTTAGAGACTTTTTTCAATTACAAATTAAATATTGCTTTAAGATGATTGAATTTTTTACCTTATATACTTTAGTCTATGTTTTACAGTACTTATACTTATAAATTGTTACGTTTATTTATTTTTTACGAAAAAAAAAAAAGATCTGAGAGGAGAGGAAAAACAACACCACAAAAATAAGTATACACCTTTATTAATTTCCTTTTAACGTACAAATTAATATTTTGTTGCATAACCTTTTGCTTGAATTACAGCTTGTAATCTTCTGGACATAGATTCTACTAGTGTTTTAGTGGTTTCAACAGAAATTTTAGCCCATTCTTCTCTCTCAGAACCTTCTTGAGAACTCCTTGCTTGTGATTTCTGTGCTCATGTACAGCTTTCTCTAATTGCGACCACAAATTTTCGATGGCGTTTAGGGTCTGAGACTGGGCTGGAGGGTGTAATTGCTTCTTGCAATGTTACAGCAAGTATGTATGCACAATTCGCTGTATGCTTCGGGTCGTTGTCCTGCTGGAATATTAAGCTTGACACCTGCCTAACTTACTGGCACTTTTTTTCAACTTATCATTTAAAATCCCCAAATATACATGTTTGTCCATAATACCATCAATAAAAGCAAACTCTCCAACTCCTCCAGCCGACATACAACCCCAAACGAGGACAGATCCACCTCCGAACTTGACTGTCTTAACGGTGTTTTTAGGTGCTAGTGCTTTCCCCAGCTTCTCTCCATATTTTAAATCATTCATCGCTTCCTGTAAAGATTAAACTTACTTTCATCAGAAAATATTACAGAAAGAAATAGGCCTTAAACGATGTTCTTTGGCGAAAATCACTCTCTTTTTGTCTATTCACATACTTGATGAGTGGCTTTCGTATTGGTGTACGGCCATGAAAACCCATATTGGTGAAGGGTACTGAATTGTTTCAACTGAGATCTTTTTTCCCGGGATTGTAGAGGATACTGACAAAGTTAGTTTAGGGCACTCACCCTCGGATATTTCTTTACTGAGTGAATGATCTTCCTCTTCGCTGTAGTACTCACCATTTCTTTACGTCCTCTTCCAGGAATATTGGCCACAGATCCAGTTTTTTTTTACTTTTGTAGTATTTTTTTGACACAACCATGAGTTACACCAATCAACGAAGCAATTTCTCGAAGAGATTTGCCCTCTTTTCGACCATTTTACAACCACAATAAACGCTCAGATTCAGTAGTTTCTCTACGAGAGCTCATTTTGCGATTTTTAATGAGAAAAATACTATTTTTTAAAAGCGTTGAAGTGCAATAGCACGTGTTATGTTATGCAGCTACTCCTGAAACTCTTTAAAAGAAAATTTGAAACCAAAAAAAGTGGTGGCATAATTTACAAATATAAAAAGTGTATACTCAATTTTTTGTGGCATGGTTTTCATCTTTTCTTTTCGAATCGCTTAACTTTTTTCGTAATAAATAAGTTAACTATAGAATTGTGTTATTATAGGATGGTAAAGCAGAGGTTAAAGCATCTAGGATAAAAAAAAATTTATCTATTTAAATCAATATTTAATTTGTAATTGGAAGAAGTCTAAAAGTTTTAGAGGTGTATACTCAATTTTGTGGCTCACTGTACATTTTCTTTTTAATAAGTTAATCTTGAACATTATTTTTAAAATTTATCTTAATATCTGAAGAATGCAAAACCTTTTTTAAAATTACAATTTAATATTAAACACAAATTAACTTTTACAAACTCATACCTCTTTAAATAGATAATTTTTTTTCCGAAACTGAAAATCCTTATATAGGTATTATTGTCGAATGTTGGCCACTTTAAATGTTATTTGCTGCTATAAAAAGTCACAAATGTAGTAGATTCAGAGCTATACGGTGTGCATGATTTTTAATTATCATTGTGTTTTTGCCTTCCTGATTTAGAATTTCATCACAATGATTTGCATCATTAATAATTTAATGATTTATGCATCACTAAGTAATACAAAAGGCGAATTAACTACGTCAGCGACTCCATTTTCCATCAATTGTTATCAAAAGGATAAAACATTCTTATAAAATATTTAATTTAGCATGAATATACAGTCCTCAAAGGACATTTTATTGTGCAAATAATAAATGAAAACTGCAATACTTTTTTTTGCATGGGAATGCCAAATTGCGTTCCTAAATATTTAGTAAACAAACGGCAACGTCAAAAGGTGAAAAGAAATATAAATTAAATGAGAAAATATAACACAAAAGTGTACATGCACTTCAAGTGATAAGAAAAATTAGCAAACTTTTCAATTGGAAAATAGCCTAATAAACTACTGTACCCAAAAGTAAGACCAATTATTTTGTTTCAAAACTCTTTATTTATTTTTCCAAATTTAATTTCATCAGCCTTCAAAGTAATCCCCTCCGGACACAATGGACTTATGCCAACTTTTTTTTTCCAACCTTCAATGCATGCTAAAAAGACATCGGTAGGGATGGCCTTTTAAAAAGCTCGCGCGCCGATTCACGTTGAATCTCTTCAATTGACTCAAAACGGTATCCCCGAGTGGTATTTTGAGTTTAGGGAATAGTCAAAAGTCGCACGGTGTGAATACTGTGGTTGTGACACGATATAGGTTTCATTTTAGCGAAAAGTCACGATGAATAAATGCAGTGTGTGCTGGCGCATTCAGTGTTTTCGAACCAATCGAGATTTGACGCGTTTGAGGCCCAAAATGGAATTGACCGATACAACATCGGCAGCAAGGTCTCTAATTGTAAATTGATGGTTGCAAGCACCAAATATTCAATTTTTGGACGCGAGCTTTCTTCGGTTGATGGTCGACCAGAGGGCTCTTCATCTTCAACGCGTTCTCACTGCCTTCTTTGAATTGTTTATACCACTTCTAAACATTTCTTTCCGAGACAGGAATGCTCACCGAATGCCTTCTGCAACATTTTATACGTGTCCGCAAAAAAATTGAATGCAAGTTCTTTGCTCAATTAATTCCAGATGTTTCAAAAATCGCCGGAGTTAATTTTAGCGTCTCACAAAAAGTCACGCGTAACTCAAACACTAATGAATATTTTGACGTCAAATTTCACACGGGATGTCAAGGCCAGCGCCGGTAACCTAAAAGAAAAAAATTGAAATTCCATTAGCTCCGGAATTTTAACTTGAAAATTGGTCTTACTTTTGGACAAAATAGTATACAACTTATTCTTGTTGATCAATAATGGATTACAATCTCCTAATTTTGTGTGCTATAAGCAGTAGTTTCATATTACTTGGAATATTTTAAATATTTAATTCAGGAGACTGCATTTTCTAACTCTTTTGGCAAATTCCACCCATACTTGTTCGGTGGGATTCAAATCTAGTAACCGAAGAGGGGCATGGAGCTGTTCAGATACTTTGTGAAAAGGACCATTCTATGAAAATCTTCGCTTTGCATTTCGGATCATTATGCTGAATGATCCACACGATTCGCTTTGAATCGTTCTCGTGCTGAATGATCTACATCAGGGGTCTCCAAAATTTCAGCCTTTTAGGGGCCATATTGTTTACTCCAGTAAGTACCAAGGGCCAAACAGTTAATTTTCAGCCATTATCTATAATTTCTAGACTAGTCGCCGAATACGCGCTCTGAGCCAGCATACGCTAGCTAAATTCGCTGGTTCAACTGCTGCCATTTCTATTGTGTGCCACAGGTTTCGGGTTCGAGTCTCGGCGGTGCCATGGATGTTTGTAGTGGTTCGAAATCCACTTTAAACTGTAGGGGAATTAAGCCCTCGTGCGTAGAAGACCGTAGAGCGACAAAACCAAACCAAACTATTGTGTATATCTATACGACCGTGACACGTTTACACGACATCTAGTGGTCAAAAGCGGAAATAGGTTTTTCACAAGTGGATCCCGTGGTTTTATTCCTGCGTTAATTTAGCTTTTCCGTTCTCGAGGGATTTTCAGGATAAAAATCATGTTTTATTCAGGATATATACATTCCAAACATCGATATACATGCATACGCGATATTCTTTACCCCAACATAATTACCGAGGGTAACCGCAGGATGTTCACTAGTTTATAATGTTGGGATTAATTTCAATTATTTTTTAGTTGTTATGCTTAAGTTAAATTTTCTGCGTTTTATGCGTGTCATTAAGCTTTACCTCGCAAGTCAATAAAACAGTTATTATCATTCCGTGTTTTTTTTTTTTACCCAACTTATTACAGCAACAATAAACTATTCGCTGGCCGTAGTTTGGAGACCCCTGATCTACATGATGCGAAGATTGTGTATCATAAAGCGAATATAGCTTTGGGTTTTGACTCGTTCCAATGCTGAAGTATCCACATGATTCCCAGATTTAATAACACACAGTTTTATGTTGTCTGATGCCTGACTGCTGTCTTGCAATATTTTCATGCATTTGAATGATTCATCGTAGGCATCACGAAGGTAAATTTCCCCAACAGCAGCAGCAGCCGACATTAATCCCCAAAACCATCACTCTTCCTCCATCATGTATCACTGTTGCAACGGTACTTGTTTCAATTCTTCATTTCTGTGTTAGCCAAATTATATCACGTCCATCACCTTTAATTATTGCATTTATTATCATTGGTAAAAAATATTTTTCCAAAATTCGAAATCCTTATAGATATATTCCTTAAGAAAAGTTCAGCCTTCATCAACGCAATATTCCTTATATTGTCTGGATAGTTGACTGAACCAATTTTAGTAATTTGTTTTTGCATGTTAAGAATAAAATTTATTATCTCCTTAAATCTAAGTCATAATCTGATGGCCAATTGGCTAGCGCTGTAGCCTTTGACGCTACAGGTTCGAATCCTGGATGCTTATTAGTGGTTCGGAATCCACGTTGAACTGTAGTTCCCGGTCTAAGTACCCTCAAGTGTGCACAAAAATAACGTTAAAACCTTAAATCTATCATCAAAATTTGAATGTTAACATGAATTTCTTTCTCTTGAATATATTTTAACATGTAACTTTTACAGATTGCTTAATACATACGCAGCAATCCTTCTTTAATGATCGCTGTTTCAATAAGAGAAAATCATTTGCATTCCAGATTTGTGCAGTACATTGCAATTTTAAAAGATTTTTTGCATATTTTTAGAGTAGTAATTTTGATTTCAATCATATATTATAAAATGTAATGCTCCTGTAAATTTATTTTGTTTAAAAGTATTTTTAAAGTGTATGTTGACTTCTGCGACAGATTATATTCATACATTTACAGATCGTTTCTATTTCATATGGAAAAGCTACTAGTAAAAGAACATTACACATGTAACAATACATCAATTAAAAGTGTTATGTTATTCATCTTGTTTTAATGAATTATGTCTGGACAATGTGAAGACAATACAAAAATTCTCGTTTAAGTATAAAAAACATGATCATCAGCATAAGTTTAAAAACAAATTTAATAAATCTTCAAAAATCAGAAGAGCCATTGTAAAAACAGTAATAATACATTTCAGTCATACATTTGTACAATTTTAATTGAGAAAAATTTCAAATTCAGAAATGAATATTTCAAAGTTTAAGAATAGAAAGTAAAGGAGTACAAATTCGATTTATTTTGATTTATTTCACTTCTAAGTTTTAATTTTCAATCTATGATGTATTCACGAATAACTGTAGCAAAATAGGTTCCGATTAACTAATGAAAATCAAGATCTTTTATTTGGAATAATGTAAAATCAAACTCAATATTTAAAATTAGCGAGCCAAACGCTACCACGCATATCTTTAAAACGATTAATTTTTTCAGAAGCAAACATTTGATAAATTTTAGCATAATATTTAAGGATCATGCTTATGTTCAGGGGCACTTCCATAATTACAAATTTAATCTTTGGTCTATGAATGACTATATTTCCTTTGACTGAACATGAATCTTCTATTGCCATTCAATAAAATTGTTTTGCCCCAGAATGTTTTCCAATTTGTTTTTAACTCTTGTGAAATGTAAACCCATTTCTCAATTGAAAAAGAATTTAGAGGTTAAAAATTCTATCGGAATATTTTAAAAAGCTAGTAAAAGAGGAAGTTTTATTTGTAAACGGGGTCATTTAATCAATATTTACTATTCTAATGTTAAACATAGAAGTAGTCTAATAAATTCCAGTAATTGGGTTCTAATATTCCAAAAAATGTCAAAAGTTGATATACATCTTGAAAGAGAGGATAGGTTAAGTAAAATTAATATTTATTCCATAAAAAAGAAATTTGCATCGTCGTTCAATCATTGTTTCGCTTTGTAAGAAAATTGTCTTGGAAAAACAAATGTTTGAATGGGTCACAAATGAAGAAAAAGTCTTAATTTTTTTTGTGCAAGGAGGAACGATCTACCTTTCCTTTTCTTCTCTTCTATGGTTTTGTCATCTTTTCTTTGTTCCTCTACCTTTGGAGAAGTGAGTACTACTTCATCGTTCTTGTCAGCTTTTCTTTCTTCCTCCTCCTCCTTTGGAAGGTAAGATTACGACTTCTTCGTTGACATCTTCTCTTTCTTCCTCCTCCACCACCATTGGAGAAGTGATTACGACTTCTTCGTTGACATCTTCTCTTTTTCTTCCTCTCATCACCATTGGAGAAAGTAGGTACGACTTCTTCGTTTGACATCTTCTCTTTCTTCCTCCTCCACCATTGGAGAAGTGGGTACTACTTCGTTGTTGCCATCTTCTGCTCTCCTCCAATAATTCAAGTAAATCTTGTAACAGGCCACTGATACAGCACCGAATATCAGAAATAAGTATGCGAATGCCACTGAACGTGTTATGAAAATTATTGGGGCCAAATCTCCGCGAAAGTAACAGTATAAAAGTTTAAAGCCGAGGCAAGAAAGGAGAACACCACTAGGTATATTCCAACTGAAATCCATATTTAAAAATGATGTTCCTGAAAATAAAAAATTAAATGTTAACCAAATTAAAAGTTTCATTGTATAAAGTTTTTTTACAATCGCTTATATGACAAAAAGTTCGCCTTTCCATTTTAGGAGCTTAATGTTCTCAATTTCTTGCTACTGCAAGTTTTTTAAATGAACAATGCTAATTTTGCTAGCTCTGTTTAATTTTTATGTAGTGTACGCTTGACTCAAAATTTCCCTTTCAGCGTCAGGGTTTACTAACATAATTATAATACATTAAGTTTCAATTAACTCAATGATTGTAGATTTCGGCAAGTGAAATGAATAAAATCAAGATTCTTTTAAATTATGTAAATTTAAGTTGCTGAAAGGGAAACACACAACCAAATAATCGGAATAATCTCTTTGGTTTAATGAATGAACGTGATTAGTTTTAATATTTAAATAGTTCAGCTAACTTAGTAATAGATAATTGAAAGTGGGTTGGTTTGTCGCTTTACGGTCATCTTGTGCACACTTTAGTCTAATTAAACCATTAACTAAGAATTTGTTGGGTGGTTCGGAATCCACGGTACTCGTAAAAAATCTATGCTACCGCCAGGATTCAAATCTAAAGCCTGAGGTACCGAAGGTCAGAGCTCTAGCCAATTGACCATCAGGCCACGCTGAAAGCGGAAAGAAAAAGACTCGACGGTTATTGAATTGAGAGTGATTAGCGCTCTGGAGCTCGATACAACAGCTTTCGGGTTCGAGTTCTGGCGGTGTCGTGGAAGTTTGCAGATGTTCGGAATCGACTTTAAATAGTAGGTCGCGGTCTAATACGACTATAGAGCGTTGGACGTAATGCTGACAACCCCTACTCCGTAAAAAGAGAAATCGAGAGAGTTTCGGAATCTGCCAGTAGGCAGACGGCCTTGGCCCACCATGGGTTTGTTGTGCCATTGAAAAAGTAAAGAAAGCGAGCATTCTTACGATTGTTTAAGCGTCTTTTAGCATATCTACCTATATTTGACATATAAACGGCTTCAAGAAGATGACCCCTTTTAGGTTCATGGGAACTCGTTAATTTTTATTTACAAGCACTAATATATATACTTTCTCCAAAAGCCCCTTTAAAAAATCCGTCAAAGATGGGCAGCTTTCCTCGCTTCCCATTGAAGTCGACACTTCCTCAACTCATGGCCTATTGTCAATCATGATGGCCAATTTCAAATGTCAATCAGTGCAGCCGATATTATATCTAATTGGTTCGACCTGTAAGGTTACACACATAATCGCTAATTTAATGAGTCATTATACATGGCACTGAATATCCGCTTTCAGTATTAGAAATTATATCTGCTTTTAAATTATTATTAGATTGTTCTCATTAGTACAAAATTCATATGGCATGCAATATTAATAATCTCAACACTGCTCGTCTGCTGTCAAATTTGAATGATGGGTTGTTATACAGTGGATAAAAGTATTGGCAATTGCCTACAAGTGATCATATTTTCTAACAAAGTATGTTCACAAATTTTTTACATAGCGATTACAGAAGGAGAAAAGACGAACAAATATAACGAAATCTTCATTTAAGTATTTTTTAGTCAAAATCTACGAGATAATCCAAAATTTACATGATAAAAAAGTATTGGCAAAATTATGAGCGAACACAAAATCAGTATATGTTTAGTACTTTGTATGCATACCTTCTGCATCTATAACAGCTTGTAATCTATTTCTCATAGGGAAACTAAG
>BPLR01012362.1:0-153423 GCA_021605095.1 Caerostris extrusa | reverse complement strand
CGCATTCACTTATCTGGTGACGTACCCATTCTGGTTTTTATTCTGAGTACATTGCTGTTTTATGAAAGCATTTGCGATCTTGTATTTCTATGTGATTATCTAAGTGCACCCACTTCTTAGAAGTTTCATTGTGCTATTTGAGATATTTACCCGTATATATTATTTGCGATATATTCAATTATAGCTGGAGGTCATGTTGAATGGATTTTCTATAATAATTAAGTGTACACTGTCTTAGCATTTTTATTATGGTTTGTTCCTTTTCTGTAATATTAAAATATTTCTAGTAATTTTTTATTCATTATAATGTTGTGTCTACATGAACGATATACATATAGCATAGTAATATTCAAATCAATAAATAAATACCAGAGGATCAAGTCTAAATTTCACGAAAGGCAGGCTAAAAATAAAAAATACAGCTTTGATGACTTAAGATATATTCTTCTTTTTTTTTTTAATTAAAAAATTTATTTAGCTTTCTGAATTGTTTTCTATAATCCTGACATAGCAGCTTTAGCTTATTGAAGGTTGGACTTCGTAATTATCTTTTGTAATTTAAATTAGAATTTGCATTGCTTGCATATATATCTATACAGGGGGTTATTAAATTATGGAGACTCCGCAGAGTTATAATGAATCCTTTACTACTATGGCGTAGGACCACCTTTGTCATGTAATACAACTTGGATATGCCTGGGAATCGAAACTCCTACAAGTACTGAATAGTGTTTAGAGGAATATTGAACTATTCTTCATGGAGATATTGTGAAAGATCAAGTAGAGATGTCTATGGAGGATATCGATTTCGAAATGATCGATCTAAAATAAGGTTGGGGGACTGTGCGGGCTAAGATAGATATTTCACTACACCTTCTTGTTCATGAAACTATGATTGGACAGATCCCTCTGCATGAATAGGAGCATTATCATCTTGAAAATTCCATCTCCTGCAGGAAACAAAAAGTTTGCATCATAGAATGGACTTGGTTAACTGCAACTTCTTTATACTTCTCCCCAGTGTTTTTTTCCTTTCAGGGTTACTATTGGTCCAGCAGAAAACCACGAGTGGCTGCCGATACCATGACAGATCCATCTCCAAGCTTGAGATAATCACGATCATAGGTTTGTACAGGTGTCCTCGAAACATGCCTCGTCCAATTGTGGGGAAAAGTGTAAAAATAATACGTCTGTCCCTATTACTGTCTGCCACTTATCAATCGTCCAGATTTTGTGGTTGTGGCACCATTGTAGACGACGTTTGGCATTAACAGATGTGACAAGGGGCTTATGAATTACTGATCTGGCGTAATTGTCCTGTTTATAAAGGGCCTCCTAGCTGTAAAGATTGACACTGGAGAATTCAGATGCTGATTGAGCTCTGCGTCACTTTGGCTGCAGTTGTTTTCGTTTTAGACATTACAATCCGCTTCAATAAACTCTCTAAATTCAATGAGCTCTGAAATAAGTTTATACTACTGTGTCCAATTCCCGGGGTTTATGGAATTTCAATTTTTTTCTTCTTTAGGATCCTTCATATCTGTGCGAAAGTTTACGTCAAAATATTCATTAGTGTTTGAGTTACGCTTGGCTTTGTGAGACGCTAAAACTGATTCCGGCGATTTTTGAAATGTCTGAATTAATTGAGCAAAAAAACTTGCATTGCATTTTGTTTGCGGAAACGTATAAAATGTTGCGGAAGGCATTCGGTGAGCGTTCCTATATCGGAAAGAAATGTTTAGAAGTGGTATAAACAGTTCAAAGAAGGCAGAGATTGCTTTGAAGACGAACAGCCCTCTGGTCGACCATCAACCTCAACCGACGTAGAGTAACCTCAACCGACGTCGACCTCAACCGACGTAGCTCACGTCCAAAAAATTAAAGATTTGGTGCTTGCAAAAACCGTCGATTTACAATTGAGGCATTACTGATGATGTTGGAATTTCAAAAGGATCGGTCAATTCCATTTTGGGCCTCAAACACGTCAAATCTCGATTGGCACCGATAACACTGAATGCGCCAGCTCACACTGCATTGATTCTTCGCAACTTATTCGTCAAAAATGAAACCCATATCGTTCCACAACCACAGTATTCACACCATGCGACTTCTGGTAATTACCTGAACTCAAAAGTCTACCGGGGACACCGTTTTGAATCATTTGAAGAGATTCAACGTGAATCGCAGCGCGCTTTGAAGGCCATCCCGGCCGATGACTTTTTAGCATGCATTGAGGATTGGAAAAAAAGTTGCCATAAGTGCATAAGTCCGGAAGGGATTACTTAGGAGGCGATAAAATAAATTTGGAAGTATATATAAGAGTTTTAAAAATAATAATTGGTCTTACTTTTTTGGGCACAGTAGTATATAAAAAATTACTAAAACAATAAATTTTTCAATCATTCAAACTACTTTGATATAAACAATAATAATACGGTAGAAATAAAATTAACTCGACAAAAATAATTACATTTATAAATCTAAAATTATTATCAAAATCGGAAAAATATATATATTTTTTAACTCCGAATAATTTAATTTAATTTTCTTTTTCTTTGTTGCGCACCAGATGGCGCTGAAAGAATAAATGTGATTGAAACTATGGATGCGAATTCTTTTAACGAGTCAATAGTTCATAAAATATTTCACAAAAAAGGAAAAAAAGAAGACATTTTTTGTTTTCTAACTTCAGAAGAAAAGCAAATTGACAATTAAATGAGTTTTATTTATTAAAAAATAAATTAAAATGGTTTTAAATAAACATTCTTTAAAATGTAATAGTGATAAATTAAAAAAAAATTTAAACTGATTGTTGCCATTAAAGCATTTTTTTATAAAATATGAAACCTGCTTTTGAAAAATTTATTTAATCATCCGGTTATAGTTAAATTAGAATATTGCATAATTATAGAAATATTTCGGTGCGCATAATAAAATATAAGTATAAAATAAGTATAACATATAATAAACGCTAGAATCGAGAATCGAAAATAAAACTTTTCTGTTTGTATTTATTTAACGGATGTGAAAATAATATGCATATGGTTATAATAATATACATAAATCCTCACACAAAAAAGACATACATACTACTGTATTATTTATGCATTCATTGAAATAGTATTTTGAATTAAAAGAACATTTTATCTCTTATATTGCAATATAGGGAAAAAAGTTTTAATAACATTTTGATTAAAAAAATTCGAATATTGCTCTCAAAGATATAATTGATAGATAAAATGATAATTAAGTTAAATATTTATACAATATTTCTTGAACAAAAAATAAATTTTAATATATTTATACTAAAATAGAACACATAATCTTCAAAATTAATCATTGTTGTTGTTGTTGTGACTAATTCTCAATGTCCTGCAGTGCGGGACGGACATGCCATGAGTGATCTCCTGGATGGATTGATAGGGGCAGCTTCTGTTGGTGAAGGAGCACCCGTAGGTAGAAGTCTGACTTTTTGCTCCGTGACGCTCTTACAGTCATATGAGACTGGGACCTACGGCTTAAAGTGTATTCCGAACCACTACAAACATCCATGGCACCTCCGGGACTCGAAACCGAAACCTGTGGTACTACTCGACCATTCAGGCCTTCAAAATTAATCATTTGAAAATTAATTCTATTCAGGCAATACTGAAATAAAAACCCATTTATTGGCTATAAATAAATTTTAATTACGAAAGTTAATATTGCATTTTTTTATCTCAAAAACGACAATGTTACATAATAAATGAAAACATACAACGAATCATCATCATTGACGCAGCATTGGGCCAAGGCGGCTGATTTCGATACAGGGAGATGATTTCTTTTTCACGGAGTAGGTTTGTCAGCCCTACGCCCAACGCTCTACAGTCATATTAGACAAGGAGTACTGTTTAAAGTGGATACATGAAACGAATAGCAGACCAAATTAAGTATGTCCCACAAATATATTTTTTTTTTTTATTTAATAATCGTTTTTAAATAACTACGTGTATTTCTTTACTTATAATGTTTTTTTTGTTATTAAAATTTTAATGAATATCTTCAAATGTCAAATTGTTAACAAAAAATATTTTGAAGATTATATATATATAACAAATATATTCAAAATATATTTAAAAAAGAATTTATTATAAATATATTCAAATTATTTGAAATTTTTTAAAAATATATAACAAAAAATGTATTTTAATAAATTTTTTTTCTTAATTGTTATATCAAATGATACAATAAACAAGTAATATAAAAAAATTTAAAGTCAATTCCTACTTTTTTTCATTATATTGAACCAAGTCCTTTATAAATAATTTTCATTCATTTTTTTAAGTTTATCGGGCTCCATCTTTTGGTAGATATAGGCAACTTAAATATTAAAAAACTAAAATTAATTAATTAAAATTAATTACTGAATTAATATTTGAGAAACTATATTAACATCCAGTGTCAGCCACTACAAGTTCAAAAAATGTATTTGAACTTGAGTGGATGGACAGAAAGTATTTTATGAAAGATTGAAAATTTGAACAAGATATATATAGGGATAGTTTAAGCTAATAGAAGGAATTTAAAAATTAATTAAAATTAATGTTATGCATTTATAAAATGTTTGGTTTCTTTACAGTTTTTTACTTTTTAGCAGTTCGTATGAAATCAACTCTTCCAATTTAATGCAAAATAAACTTTTATGTAATTTAAAATAAAATTTAGATTAGATAAGTACTGTGTATACTGTAATTTAGATTAGAGTAATTGGATAAAACTTTTATATAATTTAGAGCCTCCCATTTACACAACGTTTTTATTTGACTGATTTGAATGAATGACTGTTTTATGAATGCATTATGCCAGAGATCTGGACTTGTAAATTTCAACCGTCTGAATAACAGGAAATTCTTACAATGAGAATTAATTTAACAAGCTGTGGATTAAAACAACTGTCGTTGAACTCTCTAAACAGCCCGGTTCCATGGAAAATTTACTTTTGATACTAGATTGGGTTGCGCATGGGTGTTTTCTTTTAACTAAGTGATTTAAGTTTGCAACTTAACAATTTATGCTGTACAGAGAGCTTTCATGTCTTCATCTGGGATAGGCATGCTAAATATTTAGATTGGAAGGGGTTTTTTTTTTTTCCGCTGAGTTCGAAGTTTGGTTTGTCGCTCTACGGTCATTTTGTGCACACTTTGAGCAAATTAGATAGGGACCTATAGTTTAACGTGGATTTCGAACTACTCCCAAACATCCATGCCACTGGCAGAATTCGAACCTGAAGCCTGTGAGGGTTAGCCAATTGGCCATCAAGCCGCTTGAGTTCGAAGTGGAAAGTGGCAATTCCCTTAGATATCATACATAGCGATATTAATTCATAATTGTAACGGGTCCCCATGTAGTCCTAGTGGCTAGCGCTAAGATGCTAGGTACCACAGGTTTCGAGTTCGAATTCCGGCGGAGCCATGGATGTTTGTAGTGGTGCGAAATCCACTTTAAGCCGTAGGTACCGGTCTCATATGACCGTAGAGCAACACAGAGCCTAGTCTCTCACCCACATCATTCCCAAAATAACTGTAAAGGGGCAACTCAGCTCTAGACACAGTGGTGTGATGTAGTAGTAGCATCCTGGATAGCGCTGAATCGTCTACAAAACAGCCTTTCTAATGGCGAGTAATTCTAGATCAAAGTACCTGATTTCGAAAACCGATTTTGTTTTATATTATCACTATCTAAATTTTTTTACTACAAAATCTTTAAATTTGAATTTATAATAATTGTACAATAGTCAGTAAGTAATGTCTTTGTAGATTATTCATAATTTTTAAAAGCGATTAAGTCTTTTTTTTTTTTTTTTTTTTTTTTTTTTTTTAAAAATAAGAAAGCGATTCTTTCTAGTATTCTTATTTGTAAGTAAATATTACTTTTTTTCAAAGATATTTTAATTAATTTAAATCTTTCAAAGTTTTAAAATTAAATTATTTAAGTAATTTATTGCATTTTACAAGCTTGTTGACATCGGAAAAGTTTTCACAGCAGTAATTTTAGATTAACCAATAAACAGAATATTTGTTAATATAATTTTAAGCTTACGCATAACTCAATATATATCTAAAATTAACAAAAGATAGTAAATTTCAATATTGCCAAATAATTCAATATACATTACCGATTAACCTTCTTAACCTTACCAATTCTTTAAGATAATTTATGCCCATTAAAACTCAGTTATGTTAGTACGTGTAATAAAAATTTTGTTGTTATATTTGACAAAAAACAATTTATATTATTATTTAAAACTACAATTTATACCTTTCTTTTAAAAGATTTAAACATTATTGTAGAAAAAAAAAAGTAATTTTATTATTAAGCTAATATTATACTAGCGTAAAATATCCGAATGAAAACCTTCAAACTTTTTCAAACAAAGATTAAAAAAAAAGTTTGGCATGCGATGCTGTTGTTTTTCGTCGCCTTTTACAATTTTTTTTTTTTTTTCGTCGCCTTTACATGTACATCATAAATTTTTCAATGTTTATCTCTCTTTAGTTGTTTTCTTTTTCTGATAAACCCGTGTAGTCTGCTGTTATCTAACAGTTACATAAGTCTACAAGTCATTTAACAGGTTGAAAATTTAGTTTTTATCTACTTAAAAATTTCAAATATATATACTGAATTGCACTTATAAATTAGATTGCACTTATTTTTCAGCAAAGTTCTTAGAGATTATGACAAAGTAGATTAAATATCAAAATAAACAAATACTCTTATACCTATGAAAAGACAATGTCATTTAGAAATAATATTTAGATTTATATTTTAATTTAATTTACTGTTATCTTCATTCCATATATTTACTTGCAAAAATATAAGGACGTTAAATATAGTATAATATAGATATAGAATATAGAATATATATATATGTTTGCCAGCTGCATTAGAACAATATATATATATATATATATATATTCAGTTGACAGTCTAGACAGTTGTCTTCGCTACCTTAAGGCAATCGCTGCATTAACGTTACCCACTTTGCACTAACCAGGAGGTCCGTGTAGCTTGAAGATAAGCTACGGACGCGGAGTAACAATACCTCCGCAACGCTCTACGATCAGACCAGGACCTGCTGTTTAAAGTGGATTCCGAACCACTACAAATATCCATGCCACCGGCGGGACTCGAACCCGAAACCTGTGGTATCAAGCACCAGAGCGTTAGCCATTAAGGCCCTATTTGCTTATATATAATATAATATAATATAATTTGCTTATTTACCACCGTATAGTACAAAATAACATAGTTTATTTTTGAAATTAAAGACACCAATAATTTTGGAAATATAACTTATTCATTTAAGATGCAGTTGTTGAAACTTTGCACATATGTTTTTGTTGTTGAACAGTGAGCCTTATGTTCTGCGTCAGAGGTCTCCACACTACGGCCCGCGGACCAAATCCGGCCCGCCAGTGTCATCCATCCGGCCCGCGACAGCGAATAGCTTATTGATGCCGTAATAAGTTGGATAAAAAAACACAGAATGATAATAACTCGGTTTTATTTACTTGCTAGGTAAAGCTTAATGACAAGCATAATACGCAGGAAATTTAACTTAAGCATAACAACTAACAAATAATTGAAAGGGATCCCACTAACATTATAAACTAGTGAACATCCCGCGGTTACGCTCTGTATTTATATTGGGGTAAAGAGTATCGCATATGTATGTATATCGGTGTTTGGAATGTATATATTCTGAATCAAACATATGATTTTTATCCTGAAAATCCCCTAGAAACGGAAAAGCTAAATGAACGCGAATGAAATCGTGGGGTATCCATCTGTAAAAAAATACTAACGAGATTTATGTAATTGTGATTTTTCACTGACAATAGTTTGTAGTTGTGGATCAATTTTACTTAAACCAATTATTAAATGAGATTTAAGATGCTAATCGGTTAACTTAGATCTGTAAACATTCTTTGTGTACTTCATTTTGTAGAATGGTTTCTCACTACTAGTGACTAGTCTAGAAATTATAGATAATGGCAGAAAATTTAAAACGATTTTGGCCCTTGGTACTTACTGGAGTAAACAGTATGGCCCTAAGGCTGGAAAGTTTGGAGACCCCTGTTCTACGTCAGTTGTCATGCATGTCAAGAACAGTCCATCGCCGGTAATGAGAGGGGAGGCATTAGACCTTTTAGGGATGTAACTGCTCCGCATTTGCGTATAGTATGTGTTTAGTTTGGTTTGGTTTTTAATTTCATTCAATATTTTCGAAATCAAAATTATTGTTTGTGTTTCTTGATTTGTTTGAAATGTTTTGAATATTTCAAATATAATAAATTTATCATAAATTTTGTTTTGCCCTTTTAGGTCCATTAGACCGGGAATATAGTTTAACGTGAATTACGAACCACTAACAAACATCCATACCCCCACCAGGATTCGAGCCTGAAGCCTGTGGTACCAAAAGGTCAAGCACTAACCAACTCGCTATTAGGCAAGCGTGTATAGTATGGGGAAAACTTGGAAAACTAATTGACGATGCAAAACTATTTACCCATGAGTCGGGTATTGCATACATGCTATATGCATATTCGGAAAAGTTTATAGGATGTATATGTCGAGTACTGTCTTAAAAATGGTTGGCTCAACCTTTTGACGTATTTTTAGAAATATATTCTCAGCTCAAATTGGTAACTTCTAGTCTGTACTGAATTATGTGTGGAATAAATTTCACCAACATCCTGCAATTTAAGTAAAATCAAAACATTGAAATTTTCCTTAATTCTCCTCGGCGAAATATGCAATGGTTGTCGAACGTTTTCCGCATCAACTCGATTGAATTTCATTCAATATTTTCAAAACAAAATTATTGTTTGTGTTTCTTGATTTGTTTGAAATGTTTTGAAGATTTCAAATATTTTATTAATTAATGTACGAGTTTATACGCCACTCACTACGTCTGTAATGTATTGTGTAACTGAAATGTTTTTCGATATAAGAAGAGCTCAAAAAGGGATAACGCAGTAAAAGAAAATAGATCCTACTGCACTATTTAACAATATGATCATTATATAATTAGTGATTTAAAGACAGAATGTTATTAATGAATAAGTTTGTTAAAAAATTTGAACAAATCTTAAGTCAATGAGCTTTCAATTATAAAGTCTAAGTGTTATACTTTTTAAACCAATACCTTAATACGATTTATAAATTTAAATAGATTTGAATAAACATAAGATAGTATTATTTTATTTTTAATATTGTCACATATCTTCACACACTTTTAATCTCTTTTTTAAATTAAATAAACAAAAGGTACAAGCTTACCAACTGTTCAAAGTCACCACCAACTCTGCTTTTCACTTCACTTCTGCCAGATTCTATGCGATATTCTTGAATTCTTTTCCTTGATTTACATCGCAAACAATACTGCAAAATTTGGATATCATTGAAAAAATTAGAATGGATCTAATTGTTTTCAAAGGTATCTTTTTGTTCAATTATTTCTATTAGCTAACACTCTCCCATATATACACTGAAGTGACAAAAGTCATGGGAAAATATGCAAATTTTTTTTTAGAACTTAAATGCGCAGTGCTTTCGCAGAGCTGTTCAATTATTCAGTGAAGAGGTTTTGACGTGATGATGACCGACAAAACAGACTTTGAACGCGGAATGCTCGTTGGGATGGGTCATGCCATTTCAAAATCGTTAGCAACATTCCCAGATCCACTGTGTCAAGAGTGTGCCGAGAGTAAGTATGAAATTTCAGGCATAACATCCCACCATGGACAGCGCAGTGGTCGACCGCTCACTTAACGACCGAGACCGGCGACGTCTGCAAAGAGTCGTAAATTTAACAGACCAACACTGGTCAAATAACCTCAGAAATCAATGTGGACGTACAAGGGACTTGTCTGTTAGAACTGTGCGGAGAAATTTGGCTTTTTTATTCCACAGAAGACCGACTCGAGTGCCTTTTTTTACTGACAGAACGATATCGCTTGCAGCGACTCTCGTGGGCCCTTGAGCATATCGGTTGGTCCCTAGATGAATGGAAAACCGGGTCCGGAGTCACGATTTCAGTTGGTAAGAGCTGATGGTTTCGAGTGTGGCGCAGACCCCACGAAGCCGTGGACCCAAACTGTCAGCAATTCACTGTTCAAGATGGTGGTGGCTTCAATGGTGTGGGCTGTTTTTTCATGGCATGGACTTGGTCCTCTGGTGCGACTGGACCGAACATTGACTGGAAATGCTACAAATGGACTGGAAATGTTCCTACTTGAGATCACTTGCAGCCATTCATGGTACCCAAACAACGATGGGATTTTTAGGATGACAATGCGCCATGTCACCGGGCCACAACTGTTCGCGATTGGTTTGAAGAACATTCTGGACAATTCCAACGAATGATCGGGCCACCATCGCCCGGCCCATCGAGCATTTATGAGACATCATCGAAAACGCTTTCTACAATTATGGACGTCTATCGAGACAGCATGGCTCAATATTCCTGCAGAAGACTTCCAACGACTTGTTGAGTCCATGCCACGTCGAGTTGCTGCACTTCGCCAGGCGAGAGGAGGGCCGACACGATATTAAGAGGTATCCCATGACTTTGTCATTCAGTGTATATATTGTTCAAATTTTCAATAGTTCTTACTTTTTTCAATTCCTTCTATTAACATACACTCTCCCCTATATATATCTTGTTCACGTTTTCAATCGTTCATAAAATACTTTCTATCCATCCACTCAAGTTCAAATACATTTTTTTGAACTTGTAGTGGATGACACTGGATGTTAATACAGTTCTTTCAAATACTAATTCATTGATTAAATTTAATTAATTAATTTTATTTTTTTAGATTGAAGTTGCATATATCTACCAATAGACGGCGCCAGATAAACTCAAAAAAATGAATGAAACTTATTTATAAAGGACTTTCTGCAATAGAGTAAAAAAAAAAAAAGTAGGAATTGACTTAGAAAATTGAACGTTTTTTTTTTTATTATATTAGTTGTTATTAAGTGAAATAATGAAAAGGTATTTCGATGCTGTTAAAATAACAACTCTATCTTTAACGATGAAAGATATGCCATTATTACGAAATATTGCAATAATGTACTTGAAAAAAAAGAATCATAACTCGCGTAATTGTTTATTTAGAAGATGTCATTTCCATATGAATTGAGAAAAGGGTGGATGTAGTAACAGGTGAAAGTGAATGCTGTTCACAAGATTCTGTATTCTTAGGCAATATTAGTATCAAGAAAATGTAAATAGCTTTAGACAGGAATTTGATTGAGCAACTATACTTGTGAAGATTGTTGTATAAATTTCACGAATAACCTCAAACTTGGTCATCTGTTTTAATGTTGCGACAATTTGATTAGTTGCCATTAATTCATTTATGAAAATGGAGGATTAATTTATTGATTAAATGCTTGTACATTTTAAATTAGTTTAATCAGTGCAGAAGTATTTTAAAAATAGATTATTAATTACAATAAAAGTTTTTAAAGTTTTTAAGTTATTGACTTATGACTAACTTATTGACTAACTTCGTAAAATTTTTTTGCTTTTGGTTTCTACCAGAATTTTTTTTTTGTTTTTAGTGGAGGTTTTGTCACTCTACGGCTTTTTTTTGCACACGAAGTCTAATAATACATGGACCTACAGTTTAAAAGGGATTTCGAAACACTTCAAACATCCACTGCATCTCCGGGATTAGAACTCGAAATCTATGATACAGAGAGTTAACCACTAGACCACCAGGTCTCTAAACCAACCATCTGGTTGCTAAATCTCAGAGGATCGCCAAGTTATGTATACCATAAACAGCCCATTGAAGGTTGATGAAAGCATTATTTTTAGGGGTAACTACTCCATATTTGTGTATAGCATTAGAGAAAACAGGATGAACTCTTACCAAGTAGGTTGACTGAAGAGAATAAAGCACATATACATGCTTACATAATAGCTGTTAAGACTCCTCGTTTCTGATATCAATGTTTATAACGGATATACCAGCAGAAGATTCGAACATGAACCCTTCTGCACGTTAGCTCTATAGGAATTACTAGATAGATTTTAAATTTTATGGGAAGTTTTGCCAATTATTTTTTGGTTCCTACTCTGTATCAGTGGTTCTCAAAAAAAAAAAAAATTTTTTTTAGAATTTTTACGTAGTGGTCTTTTGAAAACTTTTTAATGACTCCCGAATCTTAACAAAAATTTAAATTTAAATTAGCCACAATTAATATATTAGTTATTTATAATATATCGTTTGACAAACAATTAAAAACATCCAAAATATAGCTAGCATCATTTAGAAAAGAAAATATGAGGAGAAAAAAAAAAAAAAAAAAAAAAAAAAAAAAAAAAGGGACTAGCAATAATCACAAATTGGTCAAAATTTCTATTAAGTAATCCCTTCAATTTCCCTTAGAGGACCGCGAATCTTAGTTTGAGGACTGCTGTTGTATATCGTTCGGGGAGAAGTAAAAATAAAGGAAATTATAATTGGAAAATTGTAAGTCACTGAAATTTTCTAACAAGAATTTAAAGTCAATTCCTACTTTTTTTTTTTTTCTATTGCAGAAAGTCCTTTATAAATAATTTTCATTCATTTTTTTTTTAAGTTTATCTGGCGCCATCTATTGGTAGATATATGCAACTTAAATCTAAAATTAATTAATTAAATTTAATTAGTGAATAAATATTTGAAAAACTGTATTCACGTCAAAAATGTCCTCCACTACAAGTTCAAAAAAATTGTATTTGAACTTCAGTGGATGAATAAAAAGTATTTTATGAACGATTGAAAATTTGAACAAGATATACATAGGGAGAGTGTGAGCTAATAGAAGGAATTCGAAAAATAAAGAAAATTACAAAAAAAGTCACTGAAATTTTCTAATTAACAATCTTTCATACTTTTTACCAGAGAATTGTCTTTAACCTTTTGATCACACGCAAGCAACACCTAATGTACTCGTTATCAAAAATACCCATAAAGATAGGATACATTTCCCAGAAGTGTTTCTCCGACCATCACTGTCTAGATAATCCCCGGGAACCCCAACGAAGCCCTTCCAAAGTATTCGATGCCACCCCTCTGCCATGGCATGAAGATGAGCGCCACACTTCCAATGAGTGCTCTATGCACTACTTCCTTATCAGATCTTGATAGAAGACCCGCGCTCCCACTATCTGGGAGGAATCCTCCTAAAAACCAATGGACAGGTTTATGGAAATTCGTTCCTGCTTCCAAGCAGATAATCTGCAGTCTGTAGACTGTGTGGAACAAGGAATCTTGCTTCGATATTGAAAGTTGAGTCTAATGGTGAAATGTCGGTGTCGCTGTGAGTTGTTTAGGTTCTTTCCACAAGCCGAGGAGGTAAATAAGCGCGACGGCAGATTGGACGCAGATTTCCGCGAATGGCACGTGCGTGTTAAACAAGAGAGATTTATGGGCCAAGGGGATAAATCTCTCTCTTGTTTAACACATTCCTTATAGGAAGGAATCTCTCAAGAATCTATCTGTAGGGCGGCAATGTTTCTTTATGTCAGTGGAATAAGGTTTCCTAGTATGAGAGTGTTTCGGTCACACCTAGTTTTTACGCGCAAAATTGCAAACATTTTTTCATTTCCTTCTATTAGTTCCCACTCTCCCTATATATATCTTGTTCAAATTTTCAATCGTTAATAAAAACACTTTTTTATTCATCCACTCAAGTTCAAATATATTTTATTTGAACTTGTAGTGGATAACACTGGATGTTAATACAGTTTTTTTTTCAAATATTAATTGAGTAATTAAATTTAATTAATTCATTTTAGGTTTTTTTTTAAATTTAAGTTGCATGTATCTAATAATCGATGGCGCCAGATAAACTTAAAAAATGAATGAAAAATTATTTATAAAGGACTTTCTGCAATAGAGTGAAAAAAAGTAGGATTTGACTTTAAATTTTTTTTTTTTTTATTTGTTTGAAATAAATTTACAATTTGAATCCACTTTATCTATGCATCCAATGAAAATAATTGTATTCTGCCAAAATACGAGAGCATGTTCATAATAACTTTATCGACGATCTGATCAGAAGGTTTTCAATAATAGAAATATGAATGCCATTCCACAACTTTTTCTTAAATTGGATACATTGTGTCTGTTTGAAAATGCTTTTGTTTATTGAGAACTAACAAGAGAATACCGTGTTATGAAGAAAGACGCCACTGTGATTCGGTTTGTCGCTCTACGGTTATTTTGTGCACACTTTAGGATAATTAGACCAGAACCTACTGTTTAACGTGGATTCCGAACCACCAACAAACATCCATGCCACCTCCAGGATTCGAACCTGTATCCTTTGATACCAAAGGGAAGAGCGCTAGCCAATTAGACGCCACTGTGGAGATACAAAACTATCTAAAATTTGTGTTGTATTCGAAGAATAAAAACACATGACATTTTTTTTTATTTCATTTTTTTCTAATACAGCTGAAAAATATTTAGACTGTGATCTTTTATGCAATAAGACCTGCACCGACGTTACTCACTTAGCACATCTACAGGGCGCGTGTAACTTGTATTTCAGTTTATTAAATTTAAGAAATCCTTCTAAATGGGTTCGTAATGACCTTGAGTTCTGAATCAAGAATTAATACTGAGATTTTATGAAATGTTAATTAACCAAGTAATGCTAGAGCATCATTTAACAATACAGCATGCAATTAATATTTAAAATGAAAAGAACTGAAAATAATAAATATACATGATTTAATCAACAATGTATTTATCTGTTAATAGTGTTTATGCAGACAATACAATATTCCCTTTACGTAAAAATTTAAGGACAGCAAATCAAACAGTAACAGTAGTTAGAGCATTGGACCTACAAACTAATAGATCTTGATTCATGAGTTTGCAAGTGACCCCAACCGAAAATTTCCGCTTTTATGTTGGAAATTTACAGAGTAGATCAACAAATATCACCATTTGATAAAATTTCAAATTTTTTTTCTGGAATTATGATAGCAGATCACATCTTAAATTAAATAATATTTTATGAATGTATTTCAAATTTTTAATTACACCTGATGGCCGAGTGACTAGCGCCATAGTGGCTAGTACCACAGGTTTTGGGTAGAGTCCTGGTGGTGGCATGGATGCTTGTATATATTGCCATGCCTCGGTCCGTAGTAAACTTTAAGTCATAGGTCCCGGGCGTAGGACTGGCAACCCTAACCCGTCAAAAGAAAAGCATCTCCGTCTCGAAATCTACCAGCAGGGCAGGCAGGATTGGCCCACGATGGGGCTGTTGGGTCAATGATAAAGATGATTTAAAATCGACTTCGTGATTTTAGACTTTTAGTATGCAGATTAATAATTTCTGTTTTCTAAAACTGAATACTTTTCTCACATACACGATTTTTTGAAAGATATCAAATATCAAAATAACTTCTGCAAAACTGGGAACTATCTTCATTTAATGAATTAATAATATATTATGTATTGTAAAAACACATTTATTAATTTTTAGCAATATATTATTCACAAGCAAAATCATTTATACAAAAAGTACAACAATGATTAAAATAATATCTTTAAAATAGTCTTATTTATATTTCTAAATCTAAGACTGAATCCAATTTTACCTCAATGATTTTAATAGAAATTTATTTCAATTCCTTCCATTAGCTCACACTCTCCCTATATATATCTTGTTCAAATTTTCAATCGTTCATAAAATACTTTTTTTCATCCACTCAAGTTCAAATACTTTTTTTAATTTGTAGTGGATGACACTGATATTAATACAGTTTTTTCAAATATTAATTCATTCATTAAATTTAATTAATTCATTTTAGTTTTTTTAGATTTAAGTTGCATGTATCTACCAATAGATGGCGCCAGATAAACTTTAAAAAAAATGAATGAAAATTATTTATAAAGGACTTTCTGCAATAGAGTGAAAAGAAAAGTAAGAATTTACTTAAAAAAATTTTTTTTTTTATATTACTTGTTTATAAAATATTTGGATATTTTTTTTATAAGTGTGAAAAGCAATATCCAGTTTTAAAATATTTTGAACGATTTGACCGACACTTCAAGCAGGTTACAATAATTATAAAATTCTTTCCCTAATAAAAATCAAATGTCACAAGACAGAGCAATGTTCACTTTAGATTAACCGAAATCTCTTTTTACATGATCTAATTAAGCACGGCAAAGACATTTAATGCCAGAAAAATTGCGCGCAATAGTATGTCCGCGGACATAAAAGAAAATTTGCCTCTCTAGTAAGAACACCCACATGTATGACAGCTTTCCGTGCACTGCGTAATTGGATGACACACGATTCTGCTCGTCACCCGAGAGATCTGATGTCACTCGGATTCTCAACTGGAAATAGCATGCCTTTGTTTGGTGGAGCTGTCGCGAGGAATGGGCCCGACGCCCTTTTGTCGACCGTGGAATCCTCGTCCACTCTTCAAAAGAGGGGCCGATTTTTATCACTCTATAAATTTCAATTCGCGGCCATTGTTAACACTTTTCTACATTAAGTGCCTCAAACTGATGCATTTCAGGAATAAAAGTACTATTAATGCTGCATAGTCATTTTTTTTTTTTTTTTTTTTTGCTTTAAAATCTTTGATGAACCATTTTTTTTTTTTTTTCAAATATGGTTGTATCACAGAACATTTTTTTTTTTAAATTTAAACCAATGATTTGCATTTTAAAATAAATATTGATAAGTTTTTATCCTATTTTTTTATTCTTTATTATAGAGATGCAAGCATAGATTCATTTGGATCATACAGAATCAGAATTATAACTACATTTCTCCAACATATGGAAGCGGCCTGATCGTCAATTGGGTAGTACTCTGGCCTTTGGTACACAGGCTTCAGGTTCGAATCACGGCTGTTAGTGTTTTAGAATCCACGTGAAACTGCAGGCCCCGGTCTAATTAGCCTAAAGAGTGTGCGATTTTACGATTTGGTTTGTCGCTATAGCGCAACAAGCCAAACGTAAAAAACGCGGTACTATACCAGGTCGTTATACCGCCTGTGGTACCAAAGGTTAGATCGCTAGCCAATTGGCCATCAGGCCACCCTAAAGTTTCCACAAAATGCCGTAGAGCTACAAACCGATATATGGACAGATCATCCTACGATACATCTATATTACTATGTTTAAAATGTTTTCGTTTTGACTCATTTTGTAAAAAGAATAATTGAAAATTAATTTTAGCGATCATATGTATTCAATAATACGCAGCTCCATGCTAATCTTTTAGGTAATGAATGACAGATATGAGATACTAGTATACTTGAGGCAATCCATTTATTTTATAATTCGTTCAGGGGTTAATTTTTATAGCTTTTATTTATAATGTTTTAATAGCTCTGAAGAAGGGCAATAAAGCAGAGATTAATTAAAAAATTTGTCAAATAAGAATTACTTTCTAGTTTAGAATTTATGTAATTTTAAATATAATTTTATTTGATCGATTAGTGGTATTGTGCAGGCAGAATATATATATACATATATATATATATATATATATATGTATAATTAGATTTATAGCGTGATTATAAAAAAAAAACTTTCTCGGTGTAGGTGCCGCTAGCACCTACACCGCTAAACAAAATTTTTGGTAAGTTCTTTTGGCGTATGTGTTCAAGAATCAAGAATCATATGAAAAACAATAGTTAAACTCTAACAGTTACGGTTACAGCAACAAAATTTCGAAAATTTTCAAATGGCAATACCTACATTTTTATTGTAATGCAATGCCCGAAACGAAAAACCATAAATAGCGTTGGAAAGGTATTTGTAGCATGAAAATCATCGGCTCTAGACAGACTAAGAAAAAGTGAAAACAACTGTGGACTACGCCGAGGCCCATGCTCTGCAACAGTTGCAAGGGACTTGATGCTCAAATTTGAAGAAATAGGTTGCACATGCGATAGATCTTAGTCTGGACGACCTTCCGTTTCTGTCCAAACTGTTGCTGAAGTACATGAGGCAATAAGCAATGTTTATCTTGCAAGTGCACGTGATGTTTCAAGCGTTTTTGCAGTTGCTAAATTCTACGGTCCACAAGATTCTGTACTTTGTATTTCCACATGTTTTCCGTATCGTTTTCACCTTGTCCAGATGTTACAAGCGGGTGATGACCAATTATGGCTAGATTTTGCGAATGAATTCCACTTCTGGTACGATGATAGCAATTGCCCTTTTATGCATCGGCGGTAAGATGAGGCCTATTTCTCTTTGATTGGTGTCGTTAATTCGAAGAACTGAGTGCACTGGGCAGAGGATAATCCCCATGATGGGGATGCACTTCGGGTTCGCGAAGAAAAAGTGACTATGTGGTGCAGTATAACAAGCCTCTTCATCCTTGACCACTATATTATTGAAGAAATTACTTCCGACGTACTTCAAACGTGCGCTGTAACGAGTGCTTACTATCTAAAACTGTTGACTAATTACGTAATTCTTGATTTGCAATAACGAAACGCTTTTTCTGACGTCTAGTGGATGCAAGATGACTCCTCCCTCACATATGGAGTCTTCTGTAAAACGTTACTAAATACAACAGTTTGGTGACAGAGTTATCTCCCACCATTTTACATTTCTTTGGGCGCCAAGGTTTTCCGATCTTACTTCTATGGAATTCTGGCTGTGGGTATACCTGAAAATGAAAGCGTATGTTATCTAATTCACAAACTGTATCTGATTTGAAAGATGCCATCATGTGTCCGGTTCAACAGATTCTTCTTGCCATAGTATATGCTTCAGTGCTATCCACCATCGGTCGTATGCAAAATGTCCTTAGATATGAAGGAGGTCACGTAAAAAATTTGTAAAACACAATAACATGTTTTGTTTTCTGTTGCTTCTCTGCGTTTATTGGTTGTTGGCGTTGTTGTTGGCATTTTTAGTCTGCCTATTGGGCCTGAGGGCCGAGTGGCTAGTGGAACCACAGGTTTAGGTTCGAATCCCGGTGGTGCTATGGATGTTTGAGTGGTTTTTGGAATCTACTTTAAGCCTTACGTCCCTGTCTCCTATGAACGTAGAGCATTACAGAGCCCAATAAGACTTTTCTCCCGCATCATTCCCAAACTAAAAGGTACAAATCAGCTCTAGGCACAGTGATGTGGTGTGGTATATTTTGTACCTGTAACTGTTAGATTCTTTCATATTCTGAGCGCATACTTCAAAATACCTTTAACCAAAGCTAATACCTTAATATCTTCTGTGAACGGTATGATAGTTATCAGGTCATATATCGAGAAATTTTTTTAATAATCATCATGTATATTTATCAATAGATAAAATACGCACAGCAGAAGAAATAGAAAAATATACAAATACAGGATGAAGAGCCAGGAAATCAATCTAATCTTTTAAAAATACAACTATGATATCCAAGAAGATAGCGTCATACGAGTACTACTGCGTCCAAAAAGTAAAACAAAGTTAAAAATTCCCTGTGATTATGGAATTTCAATTTTTTTTTTTTTTAAGTTGCTGGCACTGTCCTAGACATCTGTGGGAAATTTCACGTCAAAATATTCATTAGTGTTTGAGTTACGCTTCGCTTTGTGAGACGCTAAAACTGATTCCGGGGATTTTTGGAATATCTGAATTAATTGAGCAAAGAACTTGCATTCAATTTTGTTTGTGGCAACGTATAGAATGTTGCAGAGGGCATTCGGGGTGCATTCCTATATCGGAAAGATATGTTTAGAAATGGTATAAACAGTTCAAAGAAGGCAGAGAACGCGTTGAAGACGAAGAGCCCTCTGTCGACCATCCACCTCAACCGACGAAACTCACGTTAAAAATTAAAGATTTGGTGCTTGCAAACCGTCGATTTGCAGTTAGAGACCTTGCTAATGATATTGGAATTTCAAAAGGATCGGTCAATTCCATTTTGGGCCTCAAACGGATCAAATTTCGATTGGTACCGAAAACACTGAATGCGCTAGTCCACACTGCATTGTTTCTTCGTGATTTTTCGCCAAAAATGAAACCCATATCGTTCCACAACCACCGTATTCACAGCGTGCGACTTCTGGCTATTCCCTAAACTCAAAAGAGGGGACACCGTTTTTGAGTCGACTGAAGAGATTCAACGTGAATCGCAGCGCGCTTTGAAGGTCATCCCTGCCGATGACTTTTTAGCATGCATCGAGGATTGGAAAACGTTGGCATAAGTGCGTTGTGTCCGAGGGGAATACATTGAAGCCGATGAAATAAATTTGGAAGAATAAACAAAGATTTTTGAAAAATAAATAAATGGTCTTACCTTTTGGGCACAGTAGTATGTACCTTCAAGTAATTATAATCAAAGTTATTTCTGTTTGCTATTCAAGTAAAAATCTATTGAGTGACATATTTTGATAACAAATTTCCTTCCGCATTAGACATTAAGGAATACAATTGTTTTTTGACCTCTGAATAACTTTATTATGCATAAAATAAGCAAGTAAAAGAATGGAAATATAATTCCAAAACATAATTATTAAGAAAATTTAAATTCCTGCGTAGGCCATCGTTAAAAAAGATATAAGCACATATTTAATAAATCCACTAATAAAATTTACAAATATAATAAAAATTGTTTATATTATTAGCATGATAACGTTTATTATTGTAATGGAATAATGATTTCATTGATTCGTAAAGTAATAAAGAATAGTGGCTATAAAAATATATTCTTAAAATTTTATGGAAATACTTCAAACAATATGACAATACATTTATTATTCTAAGCACATGATTGAAGAGATTTAATTTATTTTAAAATCATAATAAAAATATATATAAATTTATAATTTAAATTATATTTCAAATAATACTAATTATATTTCAAATAATACTAATTATATTTCATATAATACTAATTATATTTCATTCAAAAGGAATGCAAAAATGAAATTTAAAATAATATAAAGAGTTTTATGACTTTTTAAAAATAAAATATTAATTTTCTTATTCTTGTCTTATGGCTAAAATTAATATAAAATACTACCTTATTTATATGTATGTACTAAACAAAGTTATGGGCACCTTTAGATCACTATACACTAAGCCCTTCCTATTATTATATTCAAATTTTAGAGAAAAAAAAAGTCTCCACTTATATCGCGTTTTCCATACGCCCTGATTTTTCTTTTGTTTCCCGACGTACACAATATAACATGAATGTGCCGTATATTTTAAAATATTTTAATTGACGAACTATTTTATAATTAATAATCATCATCAGTGGCGCAACAGCCCCTTCGTGAGCCAACATTTTGCCTACTGACAGATTTCGAGACTGGAGATATTTCCTTTTTTACAAGATAGAGTTGACAGCCCTACGCCCAATGATTTATAGTCATATTGTATCAGGACCTACTGTTTAAAGTGGGTTCCGGACCACTACAAACATCCATGATACTGTTGGGACTCGAATACGAAACCTGTCGCACCGAGCGCCAGAGCGCTAATCACTCTGTCATCAGGTTCCACAAATACGTTTTGTACCCACCAGGTCATGAACCTTGGATCATACCCGTGTTAGGCGGATGTGATAATCACTACACCATGGGTACTATCTAATAATTAACCAGAATAAATTACGAAATCTACTGAACGTAAAAAACGTAATATTTTTGACCATAGTTATTCTTAAATAAAAAGAGAAATTAAATATATTCTTCAATCTTCTGTAAAAAAAAAATCAGCTAAAGAAATAGCGAAGAAATAAAAAAGATTATATAAATGTGTAGATTATGAAAAAAAATTAAGTAGATTAATAAATTAAAAGATTATATAAAAAAAATAGATTATTTTGTTGTTGTTCTAATGCAGCTGGCAATACAAAGACAGCTAATCTTTATGCCATAAGCAAAGGTTGCACCGCTGTTACTCATTTAGAACTGCCCAGGGGACACGTGCTGCTTGAAGATATACTACGGACGCGAGTAACACTATCCCCATACAAATAGATTATTAAGTTAGTAAAAACTGGCTAAATATATAATATTTTCAATTTGATTCTTTTTCTCTATATATACTATAATTAAATGTTTTTCCTGAGCATGTAAATTTCATTCAAAACAACTTCCTTTTAATAACAAAAATTAAAAATATACTACTGTGTCCAAAAGTAAGAACAATTTGCAATTTAAAATTTCCGGGAATTATGGAATTTCAATTTTTTTTTTTTTTTTAGGTTGCTCGCACTATCCTTGACATTTGTGAGAAATTTTACGTCAAAATATACGTTAGTGTTTGAGTTACGCTTGGCTTTGTGAGACGATAAAACTGATTCCGGCGATTTTTGAAATGTCTGAATTCATTGCGCAGAAGGCATTCGGCGAGCATTCCTATGTCGGAAAGTGATGTTTAGAAGTGGTAAAAACAGTTCAAGGAAGGCAGAGAACGCGTTGAAGACAAAGAGCCCTCTGGTCGACCATCAACCTCAACCGACGTAGCTCACGTCCAAAAAATTAAACATTTGGTGCTTGCAAACCGTCGATTTACAATTAGAGACCTGGCTGATAATGTTGGAATTTCAAAAGGATCGGTCAATTCCATTTTGGGCCTCAAACGCGTCAAATCCTGATTGGTACCGAAAACACTGAATGCGCCAGCTCACACTGCATTGATTCTTCGTGACTTTTTAGCCAAAACTGAAACCCATATCATTCCACGACCACCGTATTCACACCGTACGACTTCTGGCTATTCCCTAAACTCAAAAGACCACTCCGGGGACACCGTTTTGAGTCGATTGAAGAGATTCAACGTGAATCGCCGCGCGCTTTGAAGGCCATCCCTGCCGATGACTTTTAGCATGCATTGAGGATTGGAAAAAAAGTTGGCACAAGTGCATTGTGTCCGGAGGGGATTACTTTGAAGGCGATGAAATAAATGTGGAAGAATAAATAAAGAGTTTTAGAAAAAAAAAAAATAATTGGTCTTACTTTTTGGGCACAGTAGTACCCATGATAATTTTATTCTTAGATCTCCCGATATTTCCATCAAATATGGGCATTATAGTTATCAAAGTACGAAAAATAATAATAATATAACTTCACTTTTTGATGCACGTTATTTTTCTATTTCTTCCACTCTATTCAAAAGTTCAATGCCTTCTTATCTCTTTAACTGAAGTACGTCAACTAGCTAAAATAAATAAAACTATATTATTGCAGCATGAAAAAAAATAAATTAAAAAAAATATTTGACAAGAGCATATTGTCTCCGAATGGTATGTAATTATGAAATGAAATGTAAATGCCATAATTATGGGTGGACGTGATAGGATTAAAGACATGTCAAAATGCAAGACCTACTACGCATATTATTACTTTTTCTAATAATTAACTCTAACCTACCAATTCGGAATACTTAAAAGTTGACTAACTAATAATTTTCGCAATACGCATCAAAATTCTAAATGAAATGCCGGGAAACTATTTAATGTAGATGGAGTTTTTTTTTCATACTTATGAATCGAAAGATGAGCTTGATATCAGACTCATGAATCAATTTTTTTTCTGTTTAAGGACTAATTAAATTTGAAGTCACTTAATGTAATTTTTTTCTTCAATAATTTTTTATCAGTCAGTTTTTTTTGAGTAAATGAATCCGGAAATTGAAATTTGAATTCCACGAGATTGAAAATGAAGAACACATGTTATTGCACATCATATACAATGGTCGTATTCAAAATATTATATATTGCACTTCCTGTTCCTAAAATTTTGAATATCAAAAGTTTCAAGGAAATGTTATATAATGTTTTGATATTTTGATTCAAATTCAAAAGTTTCGAGGAAAACAAACTTTTCAAAACTTTTGAATCTCAAAAACACAACAATTATTTAATAATTTGAAATTTAGTAGGAAGAGATATTTTTTTTTGATTTTTCCATAATGCTTATTGACAAAGAATTAGACGATTATCAAAAATTAGATATTTCTATATTTTATACGAAGCATTGTATCTTTATAGAAATAATTGATAATTGATTGATTTAATAGGAATTCAAAATTATTAAGAATTCATGAACCATATTTTTTTTTAATGTGAAAGAAAATTTGAAAAACTTCCTTTAAAATTTTCATATGTGCATTCTAGTTGAAAATGTTTCCAGCAATTATCACTAATTTAAACCATTATTATATTCTGAACAATAATGGAAACAATTATCACTATTTTAACCCATTTATTGTATTCTAAACTCGAAAATAGTTTACAATATCGTAAATATTAAAATAGAATAAAATGGGAGATAAAAACTACACCAGAATTTTTTACGAAACATATTAATGATAAACTTTTAATAATTTGACCATTTTTAAAAATTTTTGCATTTTAAAATTTTTTTTTTAATTGATTTTTGAACTTTTATAAACGATAAATATTTGCAAATGGTAAATATTTGTGCGCTTCTTAGTCTGAAAGAAAATATTAATTTTAAATTTTACCTACCAGTTAGAATTAATTATTATATCTTGATATTGCAATTAAATGCTCTGATTCACTCTAACAAGTTTAATTATATTTGGGAGTGACTTTCGACAACAAACTAAACTGAAAGTCACATATCGAATCAATTTCAAATCGCTTTCTAAAAGAGTGTCTATTTTAAAGCGCCTTGCTGGATCTCTTTGGGGATGTGATCGATCAACTTTAAATGTTACTTATAAAACTTTTATTCAACCATTAATCACTTACTGCTGTGAACCACTTATTGCGGCAAATAGCAAGTATTGCAAAAACTAGAACTGTTACAAAATCAAGCTCTACGGCTTATTACTGGGGCCGTCAAATCAACACCAATTACTGCTATGCTGTTATTGACAAATAATAAATCAATTGAAACTATCATTAAAGAAAAAAAGCTCTGATTCTATATGAGAAATTAATTAGAACTGGAAATCCTTACTGGATTAATTATACAACAACCACTAGAAATTTAAAAACTCAGATTTTGTTCAGTTTTTCTGGATGTCAGACAGAACCTTAAATTGCCAGCTATTTTTCAGGAGTTAGAAAAGCCTTATAGTCCATTTGATTATATGCAGATTGAGGCAAATTTAAGTCTTTCAGATGAACTTTATAAGAAGAACACCTCTATAGATGTTTTGAGGGTCTATACACTTGATACTATTGATACAAGATACCCAGAATCTGAATGGTTGCACGTATACACAGATGGCTCCTTTTATGAAAATCTCATTACTGCAGGTTCAGGAGTCTTTTCGAACTTGTTCTCCTTCTACGCTTCAGCTGGGAAATATTGAACATCTTTTGATGGAGAAGTGGAGGCTACCCGAATTACTTTGAAGTATTTACTAATTTTTCAGAATAGATTCAATAGAGTGGTTATTTTGTCTGATTCACAAGCCGCAAATTCAGGCTATTAATTCCACCAAGCCACCTTCATCAGAGGAAATCTCCCAGTGTCAAAATCATTTGGGGAACTGACTTTAAAAATGAAACGGGCGGTACTTCAGTGGATACCTGGCCACTGTAGCATTTTTTGGGAACGAACAAGCGGATTGTCTAGCAAAAAGAGGCTCAAAACTACTTCAAATGAGATCCCCGTCACTGTCACTCCATTCTATAAAACTTTATATCAAACAGATAATGACTAAAAACCCCAAGTTACAAATTCAAGATGAGATTAAGTCAAAGCGTTGGAGAGCTGAAGATCTTTTAGAAATACCCAGCAATCCGCGACGGCATGCTGTCGCCCATTTCCGACTTCTGACTGGCCATGACTGTCTAGCAGAACATCTTCATCGCATTAAAATCTCTTCGAATCCCTGGCTGCCCCCTATGTGGTTCAAGTGAGCCAATGAACAGAGACCACCTCCAACGAGGTGCGGTACTTGACGGCTTTACTGGCGTGCGAGAGAACTCTTAAGGCAATGACTTCGGTCATCTTTGCATTTTTTGGACGTTTATTTTTTTGTATTTTCTTTCCCTTGTTATTTTTGTTATTATTACTATTTTTATTCTTCTTGTACTTGCCTTGCCATTGGGGGATAAAATATTGCAATTAAATTTCATGATGCACTAATTTGGATTTTGAAATTTTTATTTTAAAGATCAAAGAGACACTGACATACAAAAAATATTTCTCACTCAAAAAGAACAAAATAAAGAATTTCAAATGGGAAAATTTAAATAATACTAAAATTAGGTTCTTTATTTAAAGATAAATAACAACAAACTTGAGGCACAAATGTCTATACCGGGTGGACAACCCGCGGCCGGCCTTTAACATTTTTTCGGCCCGCGAGATTTATCACACTTTTACAAAATATATTTATTTATAATGACCGAAGTAGTGAAAACCAATGTATTAAAAAAAAAATACATTATGTGTGCATCCATATATTCAAAAATTAATTGTCGAAATTTCGAGAAAAAAAATAACTTTTATTTTTTAAGATAATATTCTTGCGAATATAGGACAGATATTGCCTGTTTTTATTTATGAGTTTACAGTTATGAGTTCGCAGAATAATTAAATCATACTCTGCGAACTCATGATGAGTGGAGAAACAAATATCGCGCTAGTAAAATAAATATTTTTTATTGATTACATTTTCTATTTTCTCTCTCTATATATATTTTTTATATTTCATTTTTAGTGTTATATATTTCTTTACAATGTGCGTTTAGTATCATTATTATTATAGTATCTATCTTTACATGCAAGAATAATAGTAAACACAATAATAATAACTCATTATGTTTCAATTTTCACTCCAAAAAAATGTCTATAGTGGGCGTAAATCTAATATTTTTTTTTACAATGCAGCTGGCAAACAGACATGGACGTCTTGGATGCCTTAAGGCAAACGCTGCACAGATGTTACTCACTTTGCATTACCCAGGGGCGCGTGTAACTTGAAGATAAGCCACGGACGCGGAGTAACAATGGCCCCGCAACGCTCTACGATCCTATTAGACCGGGACCTACGGTTTAAAGTGGATTCCGAACCACTACACACATTCATGGCACCGCCGGGACTCGAACCCGAAACCTGTGGTACCGAGCGCCAGAGCGCTAGCCATTCGGCCATTCAGGCCCCTGTAAATCAAATATGGGGATATATAATTTTATACGCGGGCCGCGGAGTTAGGATGCATTTCCTAAGTGACCTGCAAGATCAATTTGGTTTGGTTACCCCTGGTCTATATTCATATGAAAATCAGACGAATTTAACAAAAATGATAAAAAAAACATGTATGAAGCCATGATATGATTAAGTACCTGGCAATGACAAAATTAATATTAGTAATAAATGTTTATTAATTAAAGCTTTAAAAATATTTTAAAACAAAGAGAAATATTGGTTATTAAAATTTATGATAAGCTGAGTTAAAAATTGGGCGATATAATGGCAACTTAAATTAAATGGGCGAATAGTAATTTCACTTCAAAAACAAGACTTATCATTTCAGACACAAAGAATGGCAGAATTGTTTTTAAAATGATGAAACAATTCACTGCCATATTTTTCTGTGCACTTCATGGAACAAAGTTAATATTGATGATACTATCTGTCATCTTCAATTCGAATAATTGACGTTTATTTTAGGAATTATGAAATAAATAGCTACCAAAAAGAAAATGCTGGAGTATGCTTAAAAATATGACGATTCAACAAGACAACACTCAATGCAAATGTTTGTTTCGACATAATACAAAATTGAAGTGCGCAGTAATTTGGATTGGTTAAAATACGCAAAAGCCTGAATTTAAAAGCAGATGGCACAATTATTTAAATCAGAAACAAAACTATACGATAAATTGATACAACTTTTAATAAACTGGGGTGAGAAATAGCTATTGAAATAGTGAGAAATATATACTCAAGAGCCAAAACATTATGACCACCCCTACATTTTGCAATAATGAACTCGCCTGGATGACGTGAAGCCACGTGATCAGGTGGAAGTGGTATTTAACTGGTATTAATTGGTGGTATTAATCCATGCCAAGGCGGGTTGAAGCTGTGTTGCGCGCCAAGGTGGGCCAACTCGTTATTGACAGGTGGTCATAATGTTTTGGCTCTTGAGTGTAATATTCTTAGCTCTAAATTTTTGATTTTAACTTTAATCTTCTATTTTTTTGGGGGCATCGACAACGGACTCCTAATTGTACCTATAGCTTTAACTTTTTTCGATCTCTTGCTTTAATTGAGGGCCTGAATGGCCGAGTGGCTAGCGCTCTGGCGCTCGGTACCACAGGTTTCGGGTTCGAGTCCCGGCGGTGCCATGGATGTTTGTAGTGGTTCGGAATCCACTTTAAACCGTTGGTCCCGGTCTAACATGATCGTAGAGCGTTGTGGAGAATGACATATTAAAAATAAGGAAAAACTGTTCATATGTATAGTGATTAGGGGATTATAGTCCTTGCTGCTTCACATCCCCATATACCACTTCATTCATCATCTTGCTTTAATTGTGGTTCTCAAGGAAGAGATGTTTTTCCTAAATTGTAATTGTTTTATTTTTATTTATTAATATTCTATAATTTAAGCAACTACATTTTATGCAAATTTTTTAACTAATTTAAGATGTGGAGGTATTGGGGTTCTTAAAACCACATAGGAACTCCGTAACAGGTACGCCCGTTGCCCGATACAACTTCTAATAAAATGGAAACAAAATTATACAAATGGCTATTTAAAAAGAAGCCATTAGTAATGCTTAATTTAATATTGGAAAAAGTTGCACAGTTACAATGGACATCATCAATAATAGATGAAATATGTTCAAATTGAGAGTTTTCATGCAAAACGTGGTCGTCACCAGTGTAATTGATTTGCTTCAGCCCCAGATGACCTAACTTACATAATGTCCTAAGTAAGTCTTTTTAGATGCTACTTATATTTTATATGCATGCTTTCCAGAAGACATATAATACGAGTGTTCCCAGAAATCATATAAATGTATTTTCACCATTTCTCTGGCTTTCAACCGATAATTATTTTTAAAAAATAAGACTATAATTATTAAATGTCTAATTTTTGCAAAGCGCAATAAAACTTGACTTGCATATAAAGCAAGAATTATTATTGGATAAAATTTTGTTATTATATCATAACATCATCATTGGCACAACAGTCCCATGGCGGGCCAAGTCCATCTGCTAGCTGGCAGATTTCTAAGCAGTAATTTCCTTTTTTACGGGTAGGGTTGTCAACCCTAAGCCCAACGCTCTACAGTCAAATGAGACTGGGACTTACGGTTTAAAATGGATTACGAACCACTATATAAAAATCCATGGCACCGCGCGGACTCAAACGCGAAACCTGTTGCACCGAACGCCAGAGAGCTAGTCACGTGACTGTCAGTCCCCTAAAAGAAACCCGCTAAGATAAAAACTCTTGCTAATATAAAAACTACTTCATTGGAGCAACAGCCCCATGGTGAATCAAGGCCGTCTGTCTATTGGCAAATTTTAAGATAGGAGATGTTTTCTTTTTACGAAGTAGAGTTGTTAGTGCAACACTCTATCATATTAGACGGATCTAGGGTTTAAAGTGGATTCTGAACTACTACAAACACCTATGGCCCCACCGGGACTCGAACCCAAAACCTGTGGCACCGAGAGTTAGAGAGCTAGTCATTCGGCCATCAGGCCCTATTATATCATAGGGGCATAAAAATAAATTAAAAATTATTTAATAGTTATTTCTATATTTATAATCACACATTTAAAATTTGATAATTAGCTTGAAAGCAACTAGATAAAAATTTCATTTTTTTTCCATACTTAGTAATAAAATAGAATTTATCGGTAATAAAACTGCAACACTTCCGGATATTAGAACAAAAGATTTAAACTATTTAATCCCAGAAAACTTCATACAAGTTAAGTTACAATCGAAGTTAAACATCAAACATCAATTAAAACCAAATTTTAATGTCGAGCTGCAAAATATTTCGTAAAGGACAATAAATAGAGAGAGAAGTCTGGAGGAAATGAGAAAATTCTTTCATTCGAAGTTAAACACTCAAAATGTTAGATTTCATTCTTCAAGAAGTTTGCAATAAAGGCAGAAATAATAAAGAATCTTCCTTATCTACCTTTCGAGTCAAGTGGACAGCACTAGAAGAAGAGACCCGTTGATAAAAGGAAGAAAAAAAAAGAAAACAAAAGTAATAGTGGAACAAAAATACAGAAAAGCAAACGATTTGAGTACGGACGAACTTATTTACAGAAATGTTCGAAAGTACGGACCCCCAAAAGAGTTCTTTCAGAACAAAGTCTAAATCTCCTTCCGATGAGCCCAAAAGATCTCTTATCTTTTCTCCGATTACGATTATTATTATTTTTTTCCTCGATTACGATTTTTATTTTACTTAAAGGCACTCAAGGAAAAAAAAAACAATTATTGCTATAAGAAGACTTCAGTAACAAAATAAAAAGTGCAAACGATTCAGAAAAGGTGTTATGGAAAGAGGGGGAGAAGATAATTTTTTTTTTTTTTTGTACTAGAAAAAAAGAACAATACTGTTGCACTTTTTGTACTTAAAGCATTCAAGAAAAACAAGTAATATAAAAAAAAATTTAAAAGTCAACTCCTACTTTTTTCACTGTATTGCAGAAAGTCCTTTATAAATAAAGTTGAAATTTTCCTCTTACATCTGGCCCCATCTATTGGTGGATACATACAACTTAAATCTAAAAAATATAATTAATTAATTAAATTTACTGAATGAATTAATATTTGAGAAAACTGTATTAACATCCAGTGTCATCCACTGCAAGTTCAAAAAAATGTATTTGAACTTGAGTGGATGAATAAAAAGATAAAATATATATATTTTTTGTACTAGAAAAAGCACTGTACTATAGTACTTTTTTTTTTTTTTTTTTTTCAGTACAAAATTGTAGACATTTAGCACTTATGAAAAGTAAGAAAAAAAGAATTATTGTTGATTTCAGTGACAAAATAAAAAGTGTAGACGATTTAAAGAAGGCGTTATGAAAAGGGTGGTGGAGATAAAATAATTTTTTTTTTGCTAGTAAAAAGCACAGTACTGTAGCACTTATTTTGTACTTAAAGCACTTCAAGAACAAAAAGAAACAACTATTGCCGACTTCAGTCACAAAATACAAAGTGTAGATGATCCAGAAAAGGTGTTTTGGAAAGGACGGGGGGTGAGGGTGGAGATAAAATATTTTTTTTGTACTAGTAAAAAGCACTGTACTATAGTACTTTTTTTGTACTTAAAGCACTTCAAGAAAAAAAGAAACAATTACGGCCGACTTCAGTTACAAAATAAAAAGTATAGACGATTTGAAAAAGGTGTTATGGAAAGGGGGAGGGGGTGGTAAAAAAATTAATTTTTTTAATACTCGAAACTTTATTAAAAAACAATTATTTTTTTAATTATTTAATTTGGTTTATTTAGTTTTATTTTGCAGGAATTCAATTTACTTTTTATTTTATCACGAAGTCAGATGACTCAGCTACGCTAGATTGGGAAAATCTTTTAAATAAACAAACAAACACATGTAAAAAAGGAGTGTTTTTTTTTCTTTTTTCTTTTTGTGGAGACATTCTTCTATTGTTCACCGTGCCGTGTGTTGAAATTCGGAGGTTATAAAGGCGAACTTGAGAATACATATAATTTAGACAAACAAGAGTGAAAATGGGTGTTTCTTTGTTTTGAAGAATTTTTAAGGTCAGCTTTATTTTTATTTCACTTGTATCTATCTACTTTGAGACGAAGATGGAATAAGAAACATTGCGTGTTTTGAAGTTTGCCGACTGACTGTTATTGTTTCCGATTTTTTTGTTGAATTTTTCGTTCCTCTACAAGAATTGTTTGGTCTACAGTATCCACTAGTTTATGTTTTATTTTACGTGCGGATTTTTTTAGTTGCATAGCTAACTATAAATTTGGTCTTATGATATTAATTTAGTTAGTTCTGTAAGTGTAGTGATGGTATGATAAAAATAATTTGAATAATCATTTTCGTCGTCATATATATGTATCATTACTTGTTATGACTGATTAGAATTATTTAAATAAATTTCAAAAATAAAAAGTGACTCATTGAAGGCGATATTTTTAATATAATTTTTTTTATTATGAACAATTAAAAATGATGCAAAATTGCTATAAAGTATACAAGGCAAAATGTTGAAAGTGCGTAAACCTTAGGTGAAATAATGGTATGAAACCTAATTCGTTAAGTGTTAATTAACACATTGCAAAAATTCCCAATTCCTACACAATTCCTCCTCCTAATTAAACACTCCAAATATTAACACAATTATACACAATTCAGCTCCTAATGAAACAAAAATTCCCTTAAATATTCCTAATGAAACACTCCAAAATTCCCCCTCATAAAAGAAAATTTTGAATGTAATAGTCATTTCTGATCTATCAAGTTTATGGAAAGCCATTTACTAAATTTCTTAAAATGCAAAGGGAAAAAGTATTGACTTTTTTTATTTTTATACTACATAGTTTTTTTGTATGGAATTTTAAAGAACATCAAGAATTTTATGATATACTATAATGCAAAAAATACCATAAAGATTTAAAAATATTATAAAAAAACTGTTTATTCTAGTAATATTTATTCGCTAGTTCACTTCTGGACAAATGCTGATGACAGAACACACATGCACCAGAAACATTCAACTCTCCATTACTAAAAGACCTATGACGATGAGACAATAGCCCCATCCATTTTAACATGAATTCAACCATTTTAAATATCAACTGGTAAAAGTAACTTTCATAGTAAAATTTTTAAATTGGCTCTATGAAAGAAACTTCAGATTCATATCTCTCTTTTTTTCTTAACAAAGAATTCATGTTCAATGATATTTACCTCTTTTATTTGAAATATTCTCAAACGGTTTAAATTCTTAACTGGTGGCCTAGATTACGGTGTCAACTATCTGATGGAGATTTCGACATTTTTTCCTCTATCCAACATTAAATGAAGGCAGTTACCTCTTAAAAGCCCTCTTGCTATCATAGCCAGTCGGTGTCGTTAATGACAAATACTAGTGAAACACGAAGCCTGCAGATATTAAAAAAAAAAATACAATAAAGTTATTTATTAATGGAAGTAAAATGTCCGAAATAACGCACCATTCATCATCATTCATCGCACCTTTAGTATTAGCGTCATTCAGTATAGAACTTGCTTAAATGAAAATCAGTGGCTGGAATTCCTTAATGATGAGGATATACTACTAAAGTCTTCGCTAATAACTAAGCTACATTGTAATAATATATGCTGAGGAAATATATGTTGTTGTTTCTTATCACTCATGGTCCACAGTAACATCTAGACCAAGTCCATGAATCGGTGTGTTCTCATGGAAGAGGGAATGGGAAGCAGCTTCTGTTGTGATGGAACACTCGCAGGTAGAAGTCTGACTTAGCTCCGAGTCGCTGAAGAAGGAGGGCAGTGACTTCCAGGAGGGCGTTTAGGGGGGACTACCCGCATTTGTGTATCGTATAGGTGAACCCGGTGCACCCGGTAAACTCTCCCAGATAGACTCACGATGTAAGATACTGAACATCCCAATCACCATCGAGTCTCCTCACTTTTTGGAACAGTATTTGCAGCAATACCGTCAGCGGATTGAACCTCTGCCCTAATGCTCACCAGCGGCGCCACTGAGTCAAGTGCCCTGTTAATGCATTCACTTCAATATGTATAGGAAATATCTATATAATTATAATTTTGGTATACCTTAGTTTATACCCATAATAATAACCTTACGTGTAGCTTACACCATAATAATAATAATCTTATAGTTCATACAAGGAGTCCACAGACAGTGACACGCGTACAGCATGTGGCTTGCGGATTCGACACCACAAATTATATGTACCATTTTACTTAAAAGTGCCATTGGTAATTTCTTCGGAAGATTTTCAGATTTGGATGTAAATAGGGAAAATGATTCAGCTTTAAAGAATTAAACGTTTAGAAATTTTTTTTTTTATCAATTTTATTACAAGATAAAAGACAAGATGTTTTGTCGATGTGCTACTTTGTATACGGAATACCTATCTGTGTATATTTCCTCTACGATATTTTTTGCCAAAAACCTGTTCTACTTTGTGTAGCGCCGTTTTATAGTGGATTTTACAGTTTAATAAATAATGTATCAAAATGTACAGGCCTGTTTGAATCGACACATGTTTGTGTATAAACATATTTAGATATGAATATATAAAAATCGACGAATAAAAATTCTTTGAAAGACTTTACGTGCTTGGTTAACCTTTTTTAATAAACAATATCATATATACATAGTATACACGTATACACACACACACACACACATATATATCATACATACACATATATACTACACATATATATATATACACACACACATATATATACACACATATATATATACACACACACACATATATATATATATATATATATATATATATATGCATATAGATACACATACACATACATACATACATATACACACATACATATATATATATGTATATACACACATAAATAATATCAGAAAGGATATAATATTTTGTGCAGCCTACTTCTGAATTAGTGAATGAACAGTGAATGCAAGCGACCTGCCGAAGTCTACTCAACCCTGGTCTCTTACCACAAAATACCATTGCCGCATGATATTAACTACATCTTCCTGTATTAATGCATACTCCCCACCTAGACGCATATCCTAAATATTTGCCGCGACCGTCATCCAGACACACTGGATGCGACTTAGTCCATTTTCACTTGTTAGAAGGAGCAGCAGCGATTAGGATCCTTGGGGGTAAGCGAGACTGTGTCATCTCGGATTGGAACACATTGTTTATCAATGGTGATAGCCACTTGAATGATTTACTCTAATCTGTTAAGGAAGCTAATATGGAAAGGTGGGACTTGGTACCCGGGAGAAATGAGAATGGTAAACATCTCCTGGGAAGATGCCGCTCGTTCTATTACTAATCGCGGAAGATTCCGTACGAGGGGGAGAGTGACATATTGCGACGGCATTTCTACCGGCTGATAAAATCACGAGAGCTTATTGCAATTGAAACTTCCGTTCTGTTTTTATAAGTCCGATAAACTGATAAAGATGTATGCATAACAAACCGCATCTATCAAAATATATATTATTTTCTTTGCCTGAACATTGGTGGACATCATGTTTCACTTTGTATGCCACAAAAACGCATCAAAGCGTGGATGACGCTGCCTTCCGAGAGAACTTTTATATGTAACTGCTGCACATTTGTGTATAGTATGGCAAAAACCCGTAAAATTTATACCTGACTAATTTCCAGATGCATATCAGACATTGTCTTAAACGCTTCTTATTTAGAAAAGCAATAACTATAACGGATACTGGCAACGAATTTAAATTCGAGCCCATCTTGCAGCTCTAGATAAGCAAGCTACCACGGGGCCACGAGTTGACGACATTCCATGAGTAATCTACTGATGGAAGGAGGGAAAGGGGCAGCAACTGCTGGGATGAAAGATCCGTAGGTAGCAGCCTGAGTCTTCTTGTCGCTGAAAATGGAGGACAGTGACTTTCGGTATGACTACCCCATATTTGCTTACGGTAAGAGAGAAAAAAACAGAAAACTCCCACCAGGTAGTCCGACTAACGACGCAAAATGCTGTGCGTCCCAGACGCCATAGAGTCTCTTCGCTTTTGAAACACTGTCTACAGTCAAACAACTCTGTCTGCTCAAACTACTCATGTCTACAACAAAGCTGCCAGCGGATTGAACCTCAGCCCTAATACTCACCAGTGGGCACATTTCCATTGAGCTAAGGGCCCGGCAAAGGGTAAGTAATACTTTATTGCAGCCACATCATGCCGCTACCGCAGTTTTTGAAAGGACACCCTCATGTATGGTATCTTAGGATATTGAAATCTTCTTCTTGCTCTCAAGCTCAATGAGAGTTCATTCCGGTTTACAGATTTATGATACCCATCTATGCTGTAGACATGTGAGTGTGATTATGAGCCGACTGATGGCACAGTCATAACATGTGCATCTAGAGATTTAAATTTGCTGGTGGCGTTCGTTACAGTCACTCTTTTTAGAAAAAGTACCAGGTTTTTGTGGTGGCGTAATAGCATCAGCACTTAGGTTCCTCGTGGGAGTTTTCCCATACGATTGACTAATGTAGTATAGTTATTCCTGTAAGCCCTCCCAGAAGATATCCTTCGCCTTACGAATAAACTTTTTGTGGTATTCGTAAGTGAAATACAGAGTTAACCAATGTGTGAAAGATAAATACTTTTATCACATTAAATATTTTGGAATTGCATATTCAAAGATGTAATTGCATGCCTGCGCTAAATGAAGATGGATACTTTCTTTACAACAGTTAGAACTCTAGTTAACTTTTAAACCTCTCTAATAATAAGAAAACACTGTTACATAAAAAAAAAAAAATAAATAAATAAATGAAGGTTATGTTCTTGAAAAGACCAAACAAGGCAAAAAAAAAAAACAAATGTTTTCTGCGTGATACTACAATGAAGATGAGATAATCTTATTTAGTTGAGCTTCACGATTGGACTTTGTATTCCGGTTAGAGGATGACATTTGATTTTTAACCGGAAATGTTATCAAGATCGTCTGAGTCTACAGTTTGCTACTGAAATCACAAAGTAAACAAACAACAAGCAAAAAAAAAAAAAAAAAAGTAATCAACAGCTATAAAAAAACATAAGTATCTTTTCATCCCTTAATTGAATTCGAGATCTCATTCCCATTGAAATCTTATCTTTTTTTATAGATAATAAACTATTTAATATTTTAAAACCATAAGAATATTTAAATGTATGGAAATCATCTAATTATCTGAAAACTTTTAGTACTATGAATATGTTATTTTCCGTCGCCAGAAATTCGTTGATTATTCAATTTCTTCTATTAGCTCACACACTACCTATATATATATCTTGTTCAAATTTTCAATCGTTCATAAAATACTTGTATTCGTCCACATATACATTTTCTTTGAACTTGTAGTGGATGACACTTGATGTTAATACAGCTTTTTCAAATATTAATTCAGTAATCAAATTTAATTAATTAATTAATTTTAGTTTTTTTTTTTTTTAGATTTAAGTTGCATATATCTACCAATAGATGGCGTCAGATAAATTTAAAAAATGAATGAAAATTATTTATAAAGAACTTTCTGCAGTAATATAGTGAAAAAAGCACAAATTGACTTAAAATTTTTTTTTTATATTAATTATTTACTACTTCAACAACATAGTAACATATTCAGCGTTACTCAAGGAAGAAATGAGATTTCTACATTACAGGAACATTTTGCATCTACAATTAGGAACATCACCCCAAACATTACAACCTTGTGGTATTTAAATCTTCTACTCGGATCCAAACGAAAGAAGTTTCTGGTTTATGGATTTATAACGCCCTTATAGGCATAAACACAGGAGGATTTGGTTCCCCATCGCTTATCGAGTTTTGAACTGGACTCCTTTGGTTCTTATCACACTCCTCCGACCTTTGCATAAAAATAATTTCTTCTAATACAAGTTAGTGTAGAAGTTCTTCATTGGCGCAACAGCCCCATGGTGGGCCAAAGCTGTCTGCCTACTGGCAGACATTTGACAAGTTTGTTTTTATGGGGAAGGGTTGTCAGCCCTACGCAGGGATGATGTGGGTGAGAATGTGGGACCTACGGCCTAAAGTGGTTCGGAAGCCACTTTAAGCAGTAAGTCCCTGTCTCATATGACTGTAGAGCGTCACAGAGCTCAATCAGATTTCTCAGATGATTTTATTCACATCATTCCCAAACTGTAAAAGGCCAACTCAACTCTAAGTACAGTGATGTGGTGTGGTGTAGTAGTCACATTAGACCGGTACCTACGGTTTACAGTTGATTTCGAACTATTATAAACATAGAACATATTCTATAGAACCACTGTGACTCGAACACGAAACCTGTGGCACCGAGCGCCAGAGTGCTAGTCGCTCGGCCATCGAGTCCCCAAATATAAAACCTTGTAATAATAATATAACATAATTTAATAAAAGAAACAAACTTATATTATATTCAAAATATGTTAATAGATTTAAGAGAATATAGCTATTTATCAGTTCTAATGCGTACGTATATGCATCATGTACAGGTTATGTTTTAAATGTGTACGAATTTCATGAAAGACTGTTTTAACTAAATTATTCTGAAATATAAAATGATAGGAATGTACAACCTTCTAAAAGAATGGATTATAAAAAGAATAAAAATGACTGTTTTTTTAAATATTTTTAGAAATAAATTAAAATTCAACTATTCAGTTTTAAGTAATTCCGGCTCAAAAAGATCTCTTTGATCATTTCTACCGCATATGCGAAGTAGTTTTACCTGTTTACGATTTCAAAAAAATTTAAAAAAAATAATAATTATTCAATATACCCATGACCAAGGTTACATCCGGAAAAACTTTACAATAGACTACATATTTTTGTTTCATTTTTTTTAAAAAAAAAAAAACAATAAATATCAGAATTAAAGATAAGAGAGTTATCCTTTTTTTTTTTTTTGTACAATGAATCCGTATAGAAAAATAGCTTTTAAATGATGGATTGAGGTTTTTACTTTATAAATGCAAATTACATGGTACTGGAGTATTTTTCAGTAGAGGTCAGCATGAATTTGAGCCCTCTCAAAAAATGAATTCCGATAAAATCTTAATCTTTCTTTTTATATCTTACAGAACTAGTCTGTAGAATAAGAAGATTACTTATATTTACAAAAAGTTAATTTGCATTTAAAAAAATATTTATAGAAGTTTGAAAATGTTTCAGGTTGCTTACATCATTTTCTGAGATATTTAATGTTATCTTAAATGGGTGAAAAAAAACCTTAGTTTTGAATTATATCTCATTTTCAGATCAGAAAACTTTTATAATGCTAATAAAAATGTTCTTTAAAAATAATCATTTTTTAATCTAAAACTTTTGAGCCTCTTTTTTGAAACCAGGTAATCACACAAATAGTTTACTTGTTACTTCAAAGTTTCAAAAATATGCAAATATAAGTTAATAACTTACTTAAAATGAAATTCAAGCTCTAAAAGCTCAAAATATAATAAACTTAATTTACTTAATTAATTACATTCAAATTAATTTTAGATAAAATATGTGATAAATGATTATTAAAATAAAATATCAAAATTTAACATTAGAAATTTAGTATGTCAAATAAGATGAATCTTGTTACATTAATGATTTTTACAGAAATTCCTTCAAATTCAAAGAATTTCACTTTAAAATCTATTAGTGTGAGAATTTGTTTTTAAATAATTAATACATGATGAAGAAAATTGAAGAAAGAGAATATTTGGTAAAATTCTATTTGGTTTTAGGAGATTGGTTAACGCGTAAAAAAGGAAAATGTATAAGTTTTTCAACTTGAACACTTAAAAACTAATTTTTAAATTTTATTATTATTTTTTTTTTTTCAAATTTCATCTTTTAACACATTTTCCAGCTGCTGACATCAGGAAAAACTTTTACAATAGGCAAAAAAAAATTTTTTTTCAAAAAGAAAACACATATCAGAGCAAAAGATAAGATAGATATCCTTTTTTTTGTACAATGAATATATACAGAATATAAACAAAATAGTTTTTAAATGATGGATTGAGGTTTTTACTTCATAAATGCAAATTACATGGTACTGAAGTATTTTTCAGTAAAGGTCAGCATGAATGGCCGAATGGCTGCGCTCTGGCGTTCGGTACCACAGGTATCGGGGTTCAAATCCCGGTGTTGCCATGGGTATTTGTAGTGTTTCGGAATCCACTTTAAGCCGTAGGTCCCGGTCCTAATAGGATCGTAGGGCGTTGCGGGGGCATTTTTACTCCGCGTCCGTGGCTTATCTTCAAGTAACACGCGCCCCCTGGGTAATGCAAAGTGAGTAACGTCGGTGCAGCCCTTATGGCATAAAAGATCACGGTCTATTTGCCAGCTGCATTAGAAAAAATGGGGCCTGAATGGTCGAGTGACTAGCTCTCTGGCGCTCGGTACCACAGGTTTCAGGTTAGAGTGCCGGCGGTGCCATGGATGTGTGTAGTGGTTTGGAATCCACTTTAAACCGTAGGTCCCGGTCTAATAGGATCGTAGAGCGTTTGCGGGGCATGTTACTCCGCGTCCGTAGTTTATATTCAAGTTACACGCGCCCCCTGGGTAGTGCAAAGTGTGTAACGTCTGTGGAGCGCTTGTCTTAAGGCATCCAAGACGTCCATGTTTAAAAGTTTGCCAGCTTGAGAAAAAAAAAGGTCAGCATGAATTTGAGCTCTTCAAGAGATGAATTCCGATAAAATCTTAATCTTTCTTTTTTTTATATCTTACATAACTAGTTTGCAAAATGAAAAGAATACTTATATTTACAAAAGTTAATTTGCATTGAAAAAACATTTATAGATGTTTGAAAAGTTTCATGTTGATTACATCATTTTCTGAGATTTTTAGTGTTATCTTAAATGTGAAAAAAAAAAAATCCTTCGTTTTGAATTATATCTCATTTTCAGATCAGAAAACTCTTATAATAATAAAATAAAAAGTTCTTTAAAAATAATAATCTTTTAATCTAAAACTTTTTTTTTCTTCTTTTTAGTGAAGCCAGGTAAACTCATAAAGAAATGACTTGCTTCAAGGTTTCAAATATGCAAATATGCAATTTTACATGTAAGTTAATAATGTATTTAAAAAAATTTAAGCTCTAAAACGCTCAGGTTACAATAACATAAACTTAATTCTATTTTATTAATCATATTCAAGTTAATTTCAGATAAAACGCGTAATTAATAATTATTAAAATAAAATATTAAAAACTTACTTTAGAAAAAAGATTTAGTAAATCAAATAAGATGAATTTATTATATTATTGGATTTTTACAGAAATTCACTTTAAAATCTATGAGTGTGAGAATTATTTTTAAACAGTTAATACTTGATGAAGTAAATTGAAGGAAGAAAATATTTGGCAAAAATCTACTTTTAGGATATTGGAACATGTAAGAAAATCCGTCTACTATCGGAATTTTTTTAGGAGATCGTTTAATGGGTAAGAAAAAGAAAATTTATAAGTTTTTAAATTTCATCATCATCAATAATCATCAGTGGCGTAAGGCCGTCTGTCTACTGGTAGAATTCAAGACAGGAGATGTTTTTATCGCGATAGGGTTATAAGCCCGATGTCCAACACTCTATAATCATATTAGACAGGGACCTACGGTTTAAACGGGATGCCGAATCACTACAAACACCCATTGCACCGCTGAGGTTCGAACCCGAAACCTGTGGCACCGAGCGCCAGAGAGCTAGTCACTGGCCCTCAGGACCCCTTCTTTTAAAGTGGACATTTAAAATTGATTTTTAAATTTTATTATATTTTTTCAAATTTCCTCTTTCATTTTTGAACTGCATCATATTAATAACTTATACAAATCAAGTTATTGAGTCAATTTCTTATTGATTTTCACCACAATTTTGATAATGCCAAGAGAAAAATATCACCTGCTACTAGAATTTTTTTTTTTGTAACAAACACATTTTTTTGTAACAAAGATTGTTTACACTAGTGTAATTGCAAAATCTTACGAAAATTTTATTGAAAGATAAAAATAATTTTATATAATAGATAAAAATTCCATTACTTTTTTACAATCTTTGTTTCATAACACATATTAGTTCTTATTGACAGTTCATTTGATTAAATTAGTTTAAGTTATTTCTGTTAATTGCTAAATCAGCATTTGCTTCAAAATAGTATACTTTGAAAACTATTCAAATTTATATTATAATATTGCCTTTATAAAGAATCGTTGATGAATTATTGTATTCGATACTCATTTTGAAAATAAAAATATATTACAAATATTCACATAAAATCTTTATATTTAAAGAATTCTCTAAAAAAAAAAATTTATATAAAAAATCAAATAATAAAATTATACTATTTCGCACTGAAATTTAAGAATTTTTAAATACTTGAAAAAATATCTACTAAAAGAAACAAAGTTATAGGTAGTTTGATTTTTAATAGTTAAAAAGAACACCTTTTAAATGTTAAAATATATACGGTGAAAACTATTTTAATTAAAATTCCTCAAAACCAAAAAAAAAAAAAAAAAAAATTCCAATTTCAAAATTTCAAATAAAAAAAAAAAAAGCAAAGGTTAAAAAAATAAAAAAGAGTAATAAATCTTTTTTAAGCAGTAAATAAAACTCGTTAAAAAAATAGTTTCAAAGAAAACTTTTAAAAAAATATATCGCCTTTTTATCTTTTTTGTTTATCACCTTGATTTAATCACCTTTAATCCTTTGAACCAGCAGCTTGAAAGAATTCACCAAGAAAGTAAAGAAAATAAAATTTTAAGAAAATTTAAAATCATGGAAAGTATTACAATAGATTGCGTATTTAAGATTACTCCCTTTGAAAAAGAAAAATAAGTGCATTGAAAAGAAACAACAATATGAATCATTTTCTCCACATTAATACGTGCGAAATTTCATGAGAAATTAAATTCCTCATTACCTTGAAGATTTATTTAATAATATCTAGGAAAGTAACTATTTCAAAAGCACCAAAAATTAGACTAACTAGAATTCTATTATCTAGTTAATTAAAGAAAAAAAATTAGACTAGATTTCTGCACGGTCATTTTTAATGCATTATTTTAACATCAATGCATCTGATTGCTTACAGATGATATAGTTAGGTCTTTATAAGTGAAATTTAATTATATACAATTTGTACCGACTCCTGTCTCCTTAGCAACGTGCGCCGCTGGTGAGCATTAGGGCTGAGGTATAACCGCTGGCGCCTTTTTGCTGTAGAAACTGCTTCAAAATACAAGGAGACTCGATGGTATTTGTGATGTTCAGCATCTTGCCTCGAGCATCTTGATCCGGACTACCAAGTGAGAGTTTTCCGGGTTTTCTCACATAATATAAACAAATGCGGGATAGTTCTGACTAAATGTCTTCCCGGAAGGCACTGCCCTAGTAACACGGATCCAAGTCCGACTTCTATCTAAGTGTCCTCCATCACAACAGAAGCTGACCCTCCCCCTTCTGCCCTTTTGTGAGACCGCACAGGTTCATGGACTTGGTCTAAAATGTTGCTATCGACTCAACCAGGTGTGGCAAGAAAAAAAAAGATACAATTTGCTGAAACGTGAGAACTGAAATAATCTTGATAGTTTTTTGCACCTATACAAATTAATTTTAAAATTATTGTAATGGGATATTTAATATAATTTGTTAAAAAATAATACCATAAGCTGAATATAAATGGATTCGATAAGGAACTCATTAAATCTCAGTTAGTGAGTAAAAAAAATACTATAAAATAGCATTCGTTTACGAATTATTTTATGATACTCATCGGACCATCGATATTCAGAAAAAAAAAAAGCATAAAACCTATTTTCAAAATAGTAAAAGTATTTTAAAATACGCTGTCTTTTGTTTTAAACCGAAAATGTGCCTTACTGTGCACAAAAATGGGCAAAAATGTTTTTCATAACATATTTAACACATCACTATTATAAATATTTCAAATAAATTGTTTTGGAAAAAGCCGAACAATTCGATAGCTATCTGCGAGCGGCGTGGATCGTAATCACAACTCGATCGAATTCAAAACAATCTTCTATACGCTCCCCTTTCTTCCACCGATAAAACACACGCATTTTTCGACTTCAGTTTCCATCGGGGTATCTCTATTTTTAAAGATCGATTATTATTATTATTGAGGCAGCATCGAGGCAATGACCTATTAGAAGAGAGGCAAGGTCTTCCCGGCGTCCTTGCTGGGCAGAGGACAAAGATAACAGTTGTTGTCACACATGATGCAAGATGCTGCTGCTGTGACGGTTTATGCAGATCGGTCTCTCTGGTAAACAGCACGCACGAGTCTACAGAAACGTTACGCATCACAAAAGAACAGCCCTCTGTTCACGCACTTTCAATTACTCAGGGATGGGCAAACTTTTACGGTCGCGGGCCAAAAATTGAAAAAAAGTTTGTCGGGCCAAGATAAATTTTAGGAAGGGGGAATTATGTATTAGAATTCAGGGGATATTTGGAGTGTTTTCATTAGAGGAGGAATTGCGTAGGGGAATTGACGGAATTTTTGGAGTGTTTCATTAAGACGAGAATTTTGTAGGGCAGGTGTGGGCAAACTTTTACTGTCGCGGGCCAAAAATCGGAAAAAAAGTTTGGCGTGCTAAGATAAATTTTAGGAAGGGGGAATTATGCATTAGAATGCAGGGGATTTTTGGAGTGTTTCATTAAGACGAGGAATTTTGTAGGGCAGGGATGGGCAAACTTTTACGGTCGCAGGCCAAAAATCGAAAAAAAAAAAGTTTGACGTGCTAAGATAAATTTTAGGAAGGGGGAATTATGTATTAGAATGCAGGATATTTTGGAGTGTTTCATTAGGACGAGGAATTTGTAGAGGGAATTTTGTAGGGCAGGGATGAGCAAGCTTTTTTTGGAGGTCGAGGGCCAAAAATCGAAAAAAAAAAAAAGTTTGACGGGCCAAGATAAATTTTAGGAAGGGGAATTATGCATTAGAATGTGGGGATTTTTGGAGTGTTTCATTAGGACGATGAATTTTGTAGGGCAGGGATGGGCAAACTTTTTTCGGTCGCAGGCCAAAAATCGAAAAAAAAAAAAAAGTTTGACGGGCCAAGATAAATTTTAGGAAGGGGGAATTGTGTATTAGAATTCAGGGGATATTTGGAGTGTTTCATTAGGACGAGGAATTTTGTAGGACAGGAAAAAGCTAACGGAATAGAAAAAAAAGTTTGGCGGACCAAGATAAATTTTCTAGAATTTTAAAAACTATATACAAGTATTACAATTTAAATATGTTAATGAGATGAAGGAAATTGCGATTTCATTTTTAAAACTTCCTTATATTGAGGTTCGAAGTGAGATGTACTGATTCTAAGGAAAGAGGTTAAATGCTCATCTGTCAGTCTACTTAATATAATTCTTTGTAAGGTTCATAGTCGAAAACACTTAATGTTGATTGATTCAGCAGGTATTTCTTAGTAAGTTATTTATGAGAAGACATTTGAGTATACAGTTGTTTTAGAGAAATTATTTTAAAGCCCATTTTACCCTTTTAACTCTCTTCCCTACTCATTCTTTCTTAAACAGTTACAAGATCATTGAAGATATTATTAGAAGGTCTGTAAGATATAGGGAGTACGGCTTTAGTTAAACATTTCAAATAAGTTGCATTATCAGATAAATGTGGTCAGAGTGTGAGCAAACAGATAAAATTTAACAAATGAATATTATTATTTTTTTTTTTTTGTTCCAATGCAGCTGGCAAACTCTTTAGACAGCTTGGTCTTGGATGCCTTAAGGCAAGCGCTGCAAAGACGTTACTCACTTTGCATTACCCAGGGGGCGTGTGTAACTTGAAGATACGGACGCGGAGTAACAATGCCCCGCAACGCTCTACGATCCTATTAGGGCCGGAACCTACTGTTTAAAGTGGATTCCGAACCGCTGCAAACATCCATGAAACCGCCGGGACTCGAACTCGTAACCTGTGGTACCGAGCTCCAGAGCGCCAGCCACTCGACCATTCAGGCCCCATGAATATTATTATAGATAGTAGAATATCTGTTATTGTAAGGTAATTGTGTAAATACAGGGTGATCGGCAAGCGTCGACCTATTCCCCTTTAAACCGTAGGTCCCTGGTCTAATAGGATCGTAGAGCGTTGCAGGACCATTGTTACTCCGCATCCGTGGCTTATCTTCAAGTTACACGCGCTCCCAGGGTAATGCGAAGTGAGTAACGTCTGTGCAGCACTTGCCTTAAGGCATCCAAGACCAAGCTGTCTAAGTGTTTGCCAGCTGCAGTAGAAAAAAAAAAAAAAAATTTGGAAAGTTTCTTATATTGATGTTCGAAGTGAGATGGACTAATTCTAAGGAACGAGGCTAAAGGCTCATCTATCAGTCTACTTCTGAAATAATCCTTTCTAAGGTTCATAGTGGAAAACACCTGTACACATATATATAAAGATGAAGCAAACATAGCTCTTATTTCTAGGCGTGAGATGTTGAATTTAGGAAACTTTCTTTCGATAATGATTTGTAAAACTCTTAACTTGTTGGCGCCTATCTACAGCTATAGCTAACAAAGAACTGCCGCTTTTAATTCTGTACCGATTGAAAGCTGTCTGTGATTGCTATTTCCGTCGATTTATGTTTTGTAGAACAAAAATAGAGAAAGCAAAAAAATCATCAGTCATTTGAAAAAAAAAAGGAAGAAAATAATAATATTTAATCAAAGTAGAAAAGGAGATGGATATATAATATATAAATATATATTCCTTTTAATTTGCCTCTGACCGGCAAGTTAAATTCTATCCTCGAGCCGGATAGAACTTTACCGGCGGGCCGTAGTTTGCCCATCCCTGGAATAAATCCAACAAACATAAATTCATGTATAACACAATTTTTAGTTTTATTTTAAAGTAATGCCGTAATAAATATGTATATAATTCAATTGGAAAAAGATGTTTTCATTGTAAACACATGTATAATTTTTTATTCTATATATAGTCGTATTATGCAGAAAATTTATTGAACTGTATTTATTTTAGGGTATGGCTCTAAGTTTGGGGGATAAAATCAACCTCAGTCAAAAGATGGGTCTAAAGTGTGGTGCATAATAGACATTTCAATGATTTTGTGTCCAGGAACTTTTGAACCGAATATTTTATGGACTATTTCCAACCGTGTTGTACCAAATTATGAAGGTGTATTCATTATTTTTGTCCATCTTGTTGTATGTTAAAAATATAGTATTTGTTCATGTAAAAATAAAATATTGGCAATTATTTCTTTTATGATGAAAATTTCCGGCGGGCCATAGTTTGCCCATCCCTGGCTTATGTAGATCGGTCTCTTCACATCTCTGGTAAATAGCACGCACGAGTTTAGAAGAAACGTTACGCGTCGCAAAAGAACAGCCCTCTGTTCACGTGCACCTTCAATTACCCGATCGCAGTCATGCGTCATTCATCTTTACTTTTTCTGAAAATGTTTTCAGGAAAGCGATTCATTTTTTATCTTTCTCTGTTTTTAATTAATGATGTCAGATCTTTGTTCTCGTGCATAATGATACAGTAATGACGTCCTTGGTTCTTAATGCTGATTGATTCAGCAGGTATTTCTTAGTAAGTTATTTCTGAGAAGTCATTTAAATATACAGTTTTTCTTCAATTCCTACTATGAGTTCACACTCTCCCTATATATATTTTGTTCAAATTTTCAATCGTTAATAAAATACTTTCTATTCATCCACTCAAGTTAAAATACATTTTGTTTGAACTTGTAGTGGAGGACACTGGATGTTGATACAGTTTTTCAAATATTAATTCAGTAATTAAATTTAATTAGTTACTTTTCAATTTTTTGATTTAAGTTGCATACATCTACCAATAGATGGCGCCAGATGAACTTAAAAAAATGTATGAAAATTATTTTAAAAGGACTTTTCTGCAATAGAGTGAAAAAAAATAGGAATTGAATTAGGAAATAGGAATTGAAAATAGGAATTTTTTTTTTTTTATATCACTTGTTTTATCTTTCTCTACTTTTAATTAATGATGTCAGATCTTTGTTCTCATGCATAATGATACAGTAATGACGTCATTGGTTCTTAATGTTGATTAATTCATCAGGTATTTCTTAGTAAGTTATTTCTGAGAATTTCTGAGTTTTTATTTAAATAAATTTTTTTAAAGCCCAATTTACCCTTTAAACTCCCTTTCCTCCTCGCTGCCTGATGTCCAGTTGGCTAGCGCTCTGGCCTTCGGTTCGAATCCTGGAGGGGGCGTGGATGCTTGTGAGTGGTTCGGAATCCCCATTAAACTGTAGGTAACGGTCTAATTAACCTAAAGTGCGCAGAAAATGACCGTAGAGGGACAAACCAAACCAATCTACCAACTCTCTTTAGTATCACAGGCTTCAGGTTCGAATCCTGACGGTGGCATGGGCATTTGTTAGTTGTTCGGAATCCACGTTAAACGTTCGGAATCCACGTTTAATTAGCCTAAAGTGTGCAAAAAATGACGAGAGACAAACCAAACCCTTCCCCCCTCATTCTCTCTTAAAAAATTAAAAGATCATTGCAGATATTATTAGCAGGTCTGTAAGACATAAGGATTACAGCATTTTAACAGTTAAACATTATAAATAAATTGCGTTATCAGATAAATGTGGATAGAGTGTGCGCAAACAAACAGATAAAAAAATTAAACAAATGAATATTATTACAGATAGTAGAATATCTCTTATTGCAGCAAAAATACAAGGTGATCGGCAAACATCGACCTATTTAAAAATATTTTTAAATATTCATGAGGTAGACATTTTGCGGTTTGCAAAATTTGAAAAAGATTTCAAAAGTAAACGTAAGTATTATCTATAATATCTCTATATCTCATAGCACAGAGAAAAGCTTATAGTTCAGTTTTCGCCGTGTTTTTTAAATTTCTGTATAGAATATGGAGTTTATTATTTCATGATTAAATTTATATGAATGGATTCTAATGTCTTTTCCAGTTAACTCATTATACTTTGAGAAAAGTTGTATTTTATTAAAATTTGTTATTTTTGAATACTGGGTTTTTATCCAGTTGATTCACTTCTAGAACAGCAGATATAAAGCAGATTCAACGTTGCCTATGGTTACACCACGAGTAGCCTACTACCACAATGAAGCACATTTGCTACCACAATTTTGAATTATATCCCTAGGGATGATATCAGGAAGATTCACACCTCCTCTAGGCAAATGTAAGTACATTTTGGCCTATTTGTCCATCCCCAGCATAAACACAACTTTCGGGTAGGCGTAGAACTTGACCTCTTACTTCGCAAAGTTAGTGCATTATTTACCAGACCATTTCAGCTCCTATCAAGATTTGTATATTTTATGCAACAGACATTTTGTATCTTTCTTATAATCTAATTCAGATATTAGAATCATTGGAATTTGAGAAAATTCAAAAATTAAGATATCATGGTGAAAAGTCATTGCAATACAGTGCGATTATAATTAAAGCATCAAGCAAAGATAATAGAGAGTTTTTGTGTAACGTTTTTATCGCCCGATATTTTTTTCTCCCTAGCGCGCATGCTCATAGGAAACACTATTACAGATATGCATGCGCAATAGTACAATGTTACTTATGAGCATGCGCGCTAGGGAGAAAAAAATATCGGACGATAAAAAAGTGCAATGTTATGCAAAGACTCTCTAATTAGAATATCAAAACGTTAAACAGCGGCGACAACTGCAAAGACAAATCTTCAATGCTCTAACAACTGTAACATTAAGCGCATACAATTTTGTGAATCGAAATTTGGCATTTTCTTAATTGGTTTGATATACACATAAAAAAAAAAAACAAGACAAAAGTGAGAATCACAGTCAGTCTGTACACTAAATCTACAAAATAGCATTTGCTATACAAAAACATTCTTATGTCTCTGAGGTTTTGGTATTCAAATTAAAACCTTGCATATTTTATTGATTTTCTTGAAAGATATTGAACGAAAGATAAAGCTATTTCTTTAAAAAAATGTTAAAAATCGACGAATTTCGTATCAGTATTTTTTATTTTGTAATTCTGGAGAAATTAAAAAACAAACAACTATATCTGCACAATTATTTATATAGAATAAAACAAAAACAGAATAAAATTGGGATGTCCCTGCAACTATATTTATATATATATACATACATAAAAATAATATGTAAAGATATATATTTGGATTCAGTCATCTGCAGGGCAGAAAAACACTATTTATAATATCATAAGCATGCATAAAAGATAAAGATCCATTGTTGATAAAGATATCTTCAGGATGGGTTTTGCAGATTTCCTAGACGACTTTTTCTTACCTTGAATTTGCAGGAAATTCAAGGTAAGAAAAAAGTCGCCCAGGAAATCTGCAAAAACCACCCTGAAGATATTTCCATTTTGTTCTGCTTCTATACCGTTTGCCGTTAAGATTATTTCTTCGTAAATGATAACAAAATACTACAATAACATGTTAATTATTAAAAGTTGCTGCATTTTAGTTACGTCATTGCAGAACTGGTGATATGCGTACATTATATTTTAATTATTTGTTAGACACAATACTACACTACATAACACAATACAAGCTCTAAATTTAATTTTGTTACCACGTAGAGAAATTATATGGTGAAAGGTTCATGAACTTGGGGAAAAACCACTCAAAACAAAGACAGTTCAGAGTGTATAGTTAAATTGCATGATGTGCTTACAGGGGAGGGAAGAATTGTTCTGTGGCATTATTACGCTGACTCTTGAAAGAAAAAAGTTGGCGGGTAGATAAACCGGCAGTTGCAAAACAAGTGTGAAATAAGTATCATTGAGTTGCAGTAAGCATGGAAAATGAAACAAAAAAGGGTATCAAATAGAAAATTGTTTTAAAAATAGATAATATAAATTAATGAATAAACAGATTATAATTTAAAAATAAATAATTCTTTTAAGTTTATTTTCTGAAGTAGGCCATAGGAAAATTTCCAAAATATTCTTTTAAGATTCACCACTTATTCTTACTGGTTAATTGGAATAAACAGTAAGAACAAGGAATGAACCTCAAAGTATATTTTGAAAATGTTCCTATGGCCTATTTCATAGTTCTAAGAACATTCATTAAAGGATTATTTAAATTAAACAATAAAATAAAACTATGAGGAAAAAATGGTACATTTGTTACCATGAACATAATTGGTGAGAGGACAATGCTGCACTCTATTATAAACTAATAAATAAATGGATAATTTGTTGTTGTTCTAATACAACAGCTGACAATACAAAGACAGTTAATCTTTATGCCATGAGGAACGGCGGCACCACTGTTACTCATTTAACACTACCCAGGGAGCACGGGTAGATTGAAGATATGCTACGGACGCAAGTTACATTACCTCCACAACGTGCTACGATCCCATTACATCGGGACCTACGGTTTAAAGTGGATTCAGAACCATTTCAAACATCCATGACACCGCCGGGACTCGAACCCGAAACTTGTGGCACCGAGGGGCCAGAGCGCTGCCACTCGGCCATCCGGCCCCTCAAAAAATAGATAGTTTAAAAATAGGTAATTCTTTTAAGTATATTTTATCAAATAAATCGCGGAAAAATTTCAAAATATTCTTTTTAAGATTCATCATTTATTCTTACTGGTTATTCCAATTAATCACTAAGAATAAGTGGAGAATCTTAAAAGAATATTTTAGAAATTTTCAATGATCTATTCCATAGTTCTAAGAATATTCAGTAAAGGACTGCTTAAATTAAACAATGAAATAATATTATGAAGAAAAAAATGTATATTAGTTGTCATAAACATGATTGGTGAGAGGGCAAAGTTGCATTCCATTATAAAATAATAAATAAATTGACAATTTTAAAATACATCATTCTTTTTAAATTTATTTTATGAAATGACTCATAGGAAAATTTTCAAAAAATATTCTTTTAAGATTCACCATTTATTCTTACTGTTTATTCCAATTAATCAGTAAGAATAAGTGGAGAATCTTAAAAGAATATTTTAGAAATTTTCCTATGATCTATTTTATAATTTTAAGAATATTCATTAAACTGTTTAAATTAGATATTGAAATAAAACTATGGCGAAAAATGATATATTTGTTATCAGAAACGTGATTGGCGAGAGGCAATGTTGATTTCGAAAGCTGTTATTTGAATAAACTTGATTCTGTTTACTGATAAAGCGATGCACTGACACAGTGACATGCAGCACGAAAAAACTGCAAAGCGCTTTTGGATATAGAGTTCAATCTTATTCTTGAATATTTTATTTGTCAGAGGATATTTATTATAAGACGACACTTCAATTTCTACGAAACGTCTCGTAACACTGTAAGCTATGGGGTACCCCACATATTCTTTTAGAGTTATTATTTATTTTTCACTTTTTATTTCAAATACTAATTGTACTTCATATATTCTAACCATCGTTTAGTTGTTAAAATGTTATGATCTATTTAATCTGTAGTTTTATCTATTTCGGGTACGCAGTAGATCTACCTCCCCGTGGTGCACCTGGTAACATTTTTTAGTGGCTAAAAGATCTACAACTTGGCATTATGTCTTCCTCCTCACTTTGATACTTTTCGAGTCCTACAGTGGAATGTCGGTGGACTGTCTCAATTCAAGCGTGCAGAGCTTTTTGCTGACTCTGTGTGAGAAGGATATTGATGTCTTTACTATTATGGAGGCTAATTTGACAACCGACTGCCTGCGAAATCATCTTTACAGACTCAAAATTGTTCCTTCCCAGATATGCACTCTGTGCAGTTCTGGAGAGGCCATGGACTCCTTCTCATCTACTTCGCTGTCCTGCTCTGAGCAAGACTTTTCTCGCCGAGCGATTTTGGGAGGCTAGATATTTGTTAGATTAATGAACTCTGTTGCAGCATGTTTTGTTGTATTCTCTGCTCTTTTTTATTTTTCGTTGTTCTTTTTTTGCAGTAATTGTTCATAATCTGCCATTGGAAATAAATAAAAAAAGTTTATCTATTTCTTTCGTTTTCAAATTTACGCCTCTTATTTATATGCTTTTGGTTGCTTGAAAGTACAAACAACGTTTCTTGTATTTTAAGAGGACTTTTAAGCCGTCATAGGCAATGATTTCTAGAATTTCGAGTAATTCTTTTATAAGGGTTTCATTTTCACTTCTGCCAAATTGTTTTGTCTGTTGTATTTAAAAAAACATTTAGATGAATTGAGATAAAGCACCGTCAGCAAACATACACTTGAAAGCACCAAGTCAAGTCAAGTCACAGTGACATGAAACTAAGCAACATGCATGTGTGTACATATAACAACCTAAGGAATATACGTGAGCATGTGAAGCCAAGAGCGTTTCATCATAAGATGTGGGCTGGTAAGATTGCTGAACTTTTTAACTGGCTCTTATCTACTATATCGACAGGATTTCATACTGCATTTTTAAGACGGGTGCCGATTCGGATGGATGACGTTTCAGCAGCTTTACCTCGACACATTTAGTTTTTAATATGATGAGCCTCTCGAGCATTTCTGCAGAAATAAGAGGAATACTGTAATGATGAAACCTTATTTATTTTTTTTCCTTCATATACATGGTTTAATTTGGTTTTAATGAAGTTCTTTTTAACATAGTTATAGATTTCCTGTCTGTATATATCGTCACGTTACTGTAGCACACACAACTTCTAATGTAAAATTTTTCGTCATGCTCTGAAAGATTAAAATTTAAAGTTTGTAAACGACCTTTTGAGACCGCTGAATTATTTTTGAAAGGACACAATTTGCTTTAAATTTAAAACTTTGTTAAAATTGAATTGTTTTTAACCTCTTAATTTATTTTAAGCTCAATTTTGTTTGTATTACAAAGGTATACATTGTTAGAACTGTGATTAAAAAGCATTTATCATGCTTTATTAATTTTTTATTATAGAAATTCAAGTATAAAGGCAGCCATTCCAATTACAATCAAACTATAATTCAGTGCATCTTCGCCAGAGATGCACTGAATTATAGTTTCAGATCACCATACGATATATCGATGCTATTATAATCTTTCAAAATGGAACAACAAGCATCAGCAAATAAAAATAACTATTGGCCATTTCTTTGACAAAGAAATTCTGTATTTTCTAGCACAATTCTAATAATATGTTCATATCATAATTCGTTAATTAATAATATGTTCATTGGGAGTATATGTGGATCATAGTTAATCTTATATATCAAGATAGTTAAATGCGAGCCTTTATATAATTCATAGACCGTGGAATAAATTTCTGAGAACATAAACATCACCTAGAAGGCACAATAGAAGACCTACAGCTGCAAATACCCTCTATTAGACCTCTATTAGCAATTTAGTAGAAGGAGGCCCAGTACTGTTAAGAAATGCATCTCAGATCTTTTCTTGTAGCAGCCATTGAAAGATTTATATTCAGATCAACTGTGGGCATTGTCACCGAAATGAAAAATTTAATTGGGCATGCACCCATATCGAGTGAAGTACGAGTCAGTGGGGGAACTGAAGAATTTCAGTATTTCTTACTGAAGAATTCAAATTTTATTTATTTTGCTATTAACCCAATCATATCCATGAAAGAGGAATTTGAGGAATCCAATGCATGTGTGTCGACAAGTATCTCTTTGGGTGACACTGTTAACTTTTACATCGTCCCAAGAGGCAACGTTGATACTCAGTTGCATAAAGATGACCTTATTTATTATCGTATTTACACAGTTGTTATTGGGGACACAAGTGGACACATCTTACAAGTGGATAATGTTAAACCACATAGAACTCTATTGGTAAATACAATAAAATCATATTGAGCAAATACATTGGTGAAAAGATTATTGTGCATATGGGTTGGTCAACTTATTTTCCGGGGTTGAACCAGATTGAGCATGTTCGAGTTCTAGGAAGACACAATGCATCACTTAATCAGTTCCCTGCAGGGTCTTATAAATACATTGAGATAGAAATAGTCTTTGCTGCAAACTGAATCATTAAATACCATCATTTGAGCATGGAACATCATCATGCCTGTATAGTTGTTAGAGATAATCACACTTCATATCGAAGCTGATACCATATTGAACTTTGATACGTCTTGTGGTTTAATTTCATTTTGTGTGTTGGATAAAATAGACTTTTTTTCCTCTTTTATGGCTCTTTTGTGAAGCATTGGTTAATTAAAGTGTTTGCCAAATGCCATTTAAATTCCAATTAATACAAATTTTAAAATTGCAATTTTTGTTTCTCCTTAATTTTTCTTAAATTCATCCAACTTTTAATATTGGCATCATTGATTTAAGCACTTGATTAAGTAAATACAGCGCGTGTAGACACCCTAAATCTTTATTGGAATATTACACAACATAAGTAAATGAAAACAATAGTAAAAACTACTCGAGGAATGCAAATAAGTACACACTTGTTTAATATCAAGGCATAAAAACACTAACATATCAGTAAAAAAAGTAATCCATCATTTCCCAGTTAACTGAACTTTGACGTCATTTGAGGAAGAGTTTTATCAATTTAAAAGCAGTAAACCTTTAAACACAGATATAATGACACAGATTCCACAGCCATACTTTTCAGAGCTTTATTTCGAGATTAAAATGTAACGCGATAAAAAAAAAAAATTATTAAAATCGTAATCCATAATTTAACCCAAACCAGAGTTGGCGAAATTTTTCTGATGGTCAGATTTAGGCATTTACCACACAATCCAATGAAAAAAACATTAGCTAATAATTTAAAGTATAAATGGGGAAATAAATGCCTAAATCTGACCATGATCGGACATAAAATGAATATTTTATTTGAATAGCAGAATTATCGAGATAAACAGTCGTAAAAGATAGTTCTTAATTTTTTTTTTATTGGGGTATCCTTTCACAGCTTTTTGATAGGGATGGCCCGAAGCGAGAGATCACCCTTTAACGACACGAAGCTTGGCTGCTGATCAAGCGAGATGATCGTAAACCAAAGGAGATATAAAAAGAAAAGCACGTTTATGACATCAAATGGGCACAGAATTTCCGTAAAGAGGTTTTTACTTAGAAGAGAAACATTACAGAAAGTGGAACATACTAAAACTTGGTCACTGTGTCTTGGTGAGAGACAAAAAATATTTCCCCAGAAACTAACATATTTGGTAAAGAAATTTAAACTGATAACACTTAATACAGCTCGAGTTTAGGTTAACTTAAGCCGAAATCATAATAATAATAAAAACAGGCAACCATATCACTGAGGGTAATTGAAACTTGGAAACCTTTTTTTTTTTTTTTACTACATCTTTTACTTCAAAAATCTTCTTCTTTTATGAATCCCTAAATGCAAAAGGCCAAATATTGCTTTCCAGTGCATCAAAGGAAACCTGTCTTACATGAAACTCATGATCCAATACTGCACGCAAAATGTGTTTTTCTTAACTTTCCATATCAGTTATTATAAACCTTCTTTATACGCATTAAGCAAGCATGTTGAATGCGTATGAAGAGTGTGCGTGTAACAATACTTTATAAACTCTGAACCTAGAAAAAAAAATTACCTGACTTTGCAAGAAAAATCTCCTTTTATTAAATCGTCATTTCAGCTACTATAGGTTTTTACTATATAATAAACAACTTATTTTAACACATGGGCCAGTGGTAATTTGTGCAACTAACGAGCAGAAGGTCTCAATTTCAAATCCACTGGCGGAATTCGTTGCAATCATTGACTTCAGAATCGAGAAGATTCGATGACAATTATGACAACATACACGCACAGATAGTCAGGCTGCCTGGTGTTGGTTTGGTTTGTCGCTCTATGGTCATTTTCTGCTTGCTTTGGGCTAATTAGACCGGGAACTACAGTTTAACGAGGATTCCAAACCATTAACAAACACCCATGCCACCGTCCGGTGTTGGAGCTGTTAGGGTTTTTTCTCATATGGTACATAAAATGCGAGTTAGTTACCCCTAAAAGTCTCCCCTCATCCTCCCTTGAAGGCAACATTTTCGCTTGTTAGGCTACTCAGGTAATGTTAATCGGTGATCGGTAACAGGTCTCAGGTAATCCACCAATGTTAAAAAATAAAATAAACAATTTAAAAATCTTTCATAAATGAGTAACAATTTCAAAACTCTAAACCAAAAGGATTTGTTCAGAAATCATTTAATTGTTGACAAAATAGCGAATAATAATTAAAAAAATATATATTGTAAGCAAATTCAATACAGTAATAAAATTCTTAATACAGTAATAAAATGAAAAAAAAAGTAAAAATCAGATAACTCAAAATAGATATCAAATGGTTGTAGCTTCGTTATAAATTGGGTGAAGGAATCAATCAAGGTTTGATCAATGAACGAAAATTTCTAAATGTTTCAAAGTATTTATGAATCAGAAAATAAGGAATAAATAATTAAAAATTAAATTAAATAAAAAGACAATAATTAAAAATTAAATTATTTTTTACCTGTGAAAGTGAATAATTATTTTGTGTCGATTATTTTGATCCGAGCTTCTTTATGAATTTGAATGCAGAAATGAATCAATAATCTAAAAAAAACTCGGATTTTGAACTACACGTACTGTGTCAGAAAATCTTAAGGATAATAAGCACCGTTAAGTGAAGCCTTAGAAATGCATTCGGGTATCAAAATATGAATATTAAATACCCATTTCTAATTGCGATTCCTTTTACTCTGAAGATAATCCGAACTGCATTTATTTGCAGTTTCAAGCTACATTGAACGCGCTCTTTATTTATCTTTTTCAAACGAAGATTTTTTAATTAATTTTTCTACGAAAAAAATCATGAATAAAACATTATTGGCCATTTTTAAGTAATGAGTTAAATTTTTAAAAGCTCTAAGTATGTTAAAATTATTGTGATTATTAAATTAAATAGATATTTCGTTTTTCAACACTTTCCACTGTGCTTTCTTTGTCTTTAGATGACTAGTGCTGTGGCCTTTGGTATCCACAGGCTTCAGGTTCGAATCCTGGTGGTGGCATGGATGTTTGTGAGTGGTTCGAAATTCACGTTAAATTGTAGGTAATTGATCAAACCTTGAATTAAAAACTAAATTATTAATCTAATCTAATAATAAATAATATCTGTTCTAAAGGTCTAATTAGCCTAAAGGTTGCAAAAAAATGACCGTGGAGGACAAAACCAAACCTCTGTCTAACCTAATGTTTTTCATACCATTTTTTAAAATTATAAAGATAAAAATTGCATGATTATGAGAAAACTAACTTGAAACAGTGGTAAGGTTTGAAACTCAATCTACAAATATCTAATCTGTTATTACTGAAATCAAGTCTCATTTTATGAAGAATTATTTATTTTATTATTGACTAGCAATAGTTATTTATTGCGGTATATGGCTATCGATACAAAAACGCTCCACCTTTTTCTTTCTGGGGTTTTATTAGTTTTTATTCACTTTTATTTCAAGTACTAGTTATACTTCCTAGTTCCTATATTTCTAGTTGTACTATCCATCATTCAACTTTTAAAATATTATGGTCTATTTGATCTGCATTTTATCCATTTCTTTCTTTTTCAAATTTATCCATCTTAGTTATTTTCTTTTGGTTGCCAGAAAGTATGTGCAATGATTCTTTTCTTTTAGAATTTCGAGTTTTACAGTAATTCCTTTTTAAAAGTTTAATTTTTACCTTTGTCAACTTCTTTTATTTGTAATATTTTAACAATATTTGGATATATTGAGATAAAGCAGCATCAGCGAGCAAAGCGAGCTAAAGTCAAGTCAAGTCAAAACGCTATTTGCACCTTCTCATAATCGCCGTCGAGTCTGTTCGTTTCTAAGAGGTATTCTGACCACCAGCACATTCAAACTTGAACCCTACTGCAACCTAGCTACGTACATTATAATAGAATCACGAATTGGGCATAATAGAGTTTTGCATAACGTTTTTTATCCTCTGATATTTTTTTCTTCCTAGCGCGCATGCTGATAGGAATAGCTCAATAGTATTACAGATATGCATGCGCAATAGGTACAATGTCTCCTATGAACATGCGCGCTAGGAAGAAAAATATCGGACGATAAAACATAGTATTAAATAATACATTATATTTTGTAACAAAAAATTAAAAAAACGGAAGAAATACAATAGAGATTTGGGATTCTGTAGCAGTCAGTGTGGATGATTTGACACTTAATACATCAAATGGCAGCATTTATTCATTGTTGAAGGAAGCGAATAAAATCGTTGAAAATAAATACAGCTAGTTGTGACAGAATGCAGGAGTACAGGGACTGAATTTTCGACTTGCAACAGCGACAAAATTACATCTGAATGTTCATGCATAAGGCATAACCGTTTTTCTGTTTAATGAATCTAATGCAAAGAGTTTAATTGTGGTACATTGGAAATCTGCCACAAAATAAACCGTTTTTGAATCGACGTCTGTTGTCCGGCATTAAAAATGTAGTTGGGTAGCGTATTAAGTCTGGTTCCGGATTCGTCAATAACGTGCTCAACAAGCATACAGGCGGGCATAAGTTCAAATCCGCTGGTTGGGTGGGTTGTAGTTACTCTAACAGAAATGAAGATATTTGATGGCGATTGTGGCATGACAACGTGTGTGTTCCATGTTTTTCTGGTGGAGGTTTTCTCCATATGACATAGAAATGCGGAGGCCTTAAAAGTTTTCCAGATGACATAATTTTTTTTGTTCTCGTTTCGTGGGATATGTAGCACACATTGCTAGATGTATTAGGGAATGCTTTTTAAAAATTATTTTCTTGCAGAGAAAATTGAAAACATTTTTATTTTATTGTTTTCTATTGGCGAGCTTTTGATCTGAAATTATTTGCTGTCAAAACGATAGGTCTGTAGTTGATCCAGCATTGCTCCAACAGAATTTGTTAAACAAGTAATATAAAAAAAAAAAAATTTTTAAGTCAATTCCTACTTTTTTTCACTATATTGCAAAAAGTCCTTTATGAATCATTTTCATTCATTTTTTAAAGTTTATCTGGCGCCATCTATGGGTAGATACATGTAACTTAAATTTAAAAAAAACTATAATTACTGAATTAAAATTTGAAAAAACTGTATTAACATCCAGTGTCATCCACGGCAAGTTAAAAAAAAAATGCATTTGAACTTGAGTGGATGAATAAGAAGTATTTTATTAAGGATTGAAAATTTGAACAAGATATATATAGGGAGAGTGTGAGCTAATAGAAGGAATTGAAAAACTTCCCAGGGAGGGCATTTAGTATTTTTCACCATCTCCGAGGGTACTCGTTAAGATAAATTTTCGGCCTACAGGTCTATCCAGCGTGTTTCCGGCAAATGTTCTGAAGTTATAGGTTCTGCTTCACTTCTGGGTTGGGGATAAATCTTCCCCACTTCAAAAACCTAAGCAACACCGTTCCAACCCATACGTTATTATCTTAACCCTTTAACGTTTTATCCCGAGTATAATCATATCTAATATTTGTATCTTTTTGCAACATTACGTATTAACTCGTGCAGAAAATATTTCTGAATAAAGTATATTCCATCACTATTATTTGGACCATCTACTATTACTCCAAGGCAAAGCATGAGTTGATTCAAGATATCATATATCTGGTAACTATCATTTTACGGCGATTTCATGAGATTTTATTCACATTTTGCTCTATTTCCTTAAGAAAATAAAAGATGGGCAAGGCGCTACTTCTTTTTTATTACTTATGACCTTTTGCATTTATAATTCCTTTATTATTTTTTTCTCAAAATGGGTAAAACTGAAGAAATGTTTAGTGGTAAAAGTATTCATGAATTATTTTATGGTTCTGAAAAAAATCTATGGTGAGGAATCAGAGGTTTATAATCAGTAATCCCAATGGTTAAATTTGCATTTGAATTTGCACGACTCGTAGCTCAGTGGTAGCGCACGCCGCTGGTGAACATTAGGTTGGAGGTTCAATCTGCTAGCGGCTTTGTTGTAAACATTGTTTCAAAAATCGAAGAGACTCGATGGCATTTCTGATGTTCAGCATCTTACCTCGTGAGTCGGATTACCTGATGGGAGTTTTGCGGGTTTTCTCTCATACGATGCATAAATTCTGGAGTATTTCCCTCTAAAAGTTTTCTTGAAAGCATTGCCCTCATTCTTCAGCATCACATAGCCAAGTCAGACTTCTACTTAGGGTTGCTCCATCAACAACAGAAGCTGTCCCTTTCTCTCTTTCCATGAGATCACACGGGTTTTTGGATTTGGTCTAGATGTTGCTGTCTACCAAGTGGGATAAGAAACAACAACAATATATTTGAATTTCTATTATTAAAAAAAATTAAATAAAACTGGCTGAAAATTTATTGATCTTAATTCTAACACTGCATATTTTCTATTTACGCAAATAAAAATTGTATACAAAAAACATTAAGGAGTTAAAAAGGACATGAATTTACATTATTTTTCCATGCACATTATTTAAAATTTGTTGCTCTTCTGTTAGATTTAGAAGGACAGATCCATCATCGACATTTCTTTAATTATAAAAAAATAATAATAAACAATTCCATGGATATTTCCTCACCAGATACCACCTGTCCGTCTGCAACCCATCCTTCAAGCGGACCGTAAAAGTAGCGGAGCCCGCGACCCATTAATTCCCCTTAATCCCCGCATCACAAATCCTCGGATGAAGGACGATCCACAGTGGGTGGGCATTTGCAAATTGCCTGGCACCAGACACGGAGGCGCTAACCACATTTATTTGGGAACACAGGAACAGAAATGGTGCCGATATTCATTTTCGCTCTCAGTGAGACTCCGCCAATCCGGAGGTGTCATAACAAGCTACTAAGTCGTGGATTTGGCGAATAAATCGGGATTAAGAGAGATCTGCCGGCCAGGGTTGGTGTGAAAGCGATGTAATGTTGGTAATTTCATGCAGTGCCGTGCTGTCATTAACGACGTTTATTTCTCGCATTTCTTCAGCTTATGAAGCATGTGTTGGGTTTAGGAGGATGTTGCTCAACGGATTTCGCATTAGCAGTCGTTACCAGTTTCACTTTGAATTGGGTCTGGATGATTGAGAGAGAAACGCGTAGTATTATCCCGATGGCGCGTTTCAGTAAGGTGTATTTTAAACCGATGCTTCTTTTCAATTCCTTCTATTGTATTAGCTCACACTCTCCCTATATATATCTTGTTCAAATTTTCAATCGTTATTAAATTACTTTTTTATTCATCCACTCAAGTTAAAATACATTTTTTTGAACTTGTAGTGGATGGCACTGGATGTTAATACAGTTTTTCAAATATTAATTCAGTAATTAAATTTAATTAATTCATTTTAGTTTTTTTTTAGATTTAAATTGCATATATCTACCAATGGATGGCGCCAGATAAACTTAAAAAAGAATGAAAATTATTTATAAAGGACTTTTCTGCATTATATAGTGAAAAAAAAAAGAAGGAATTGAGTTAACAAATTTTTTTTATATTACTTGTTCATTTTTCAATTAACAGAAGACATTTGTAATTTACTTGGACTGATAATAAGTGATTTTAAAATATTCTTTCCTGTAATCAATTTCAGTCCTTTCCTATTTAGAACTTTCACTGTAAATCGGTACGCATTGTAAAAACAATTTGGAATAGCATTGTAATTTTAAAGCATACAATTTTTCTCTTTTTCTAGTCATTTCAGTGCTATAATACCGTTTTTAAACTCAGTATAACGTTTTTTTTGAATCATTTCTATAAAGTTCGATTACCAATAATTAATTTTTTTTTTACTTATTCTTACTTTATTTATAGTTGCTTTAAATTACTTATAGTTGACAGTGGGATATTACTACTTATAGTAGATAGTATGATGTTTTGGCATTCAAATTAAAAAATAATACAAAAAATTAACTTAAGATTTTTAAAAACTTATCAAAATGACATAATAATATCTATAGACTGAAAAAGGTCGAAATTCGCTTTTATTGTAGACTCCGTTACTTATGTATATCACTTACTGGCCACAGGCAGATAGTGAAAGGAGAGCTTTAAGGAATGAACATCCCGCATTTCCTTGTCGTCTAAGAGGAAACCTTAAATACTCCCACCAGGCAATATGATTGCCGATGCGAGACGTCTATACGCATTGTCACAATCGTCATCGATTCACTTCATTACTGAAAGCAGTCACTATAGCGTATGTTACTTTTCGATCCTGAGCATCTCTACACGATAGCTACCAAAGGGCATTAAAATATCTTCCAGATAATTTCTAGATGCCAAGTGTTTTTAGACTTCAAGTGAGCAATGTCTTAGAAAAGTCTCAGCGCTTATTTACATATGACACATAAATAATATATTTTAGAACAGGCTGAAAATTAAATTATAAAGATATTGAAAAAACACATTATTCTGTTCTGGTATATAAGATTATCCTAATTTAAACAGAAACGAAAAAAAAAAAGTTTTTAAATTTGTATAGCAACACAAGTAAACTGAATGAAGGTCAGAAAGATAAAAATAAAAAAATAAAAATAGATTTTCCTCTTACGACAATATTTCTTTTAGAATAAGTATCGTAACCTTTAAAAATATATAATCCCAGTGTATTTATATATAATGATATTGCAAAATATATAACTATCATTTTTAATTCGGTATTCGTATCAAAATATATGAAGAAAGGTTTCTTAAAATTTAAATTACACAAACCCTTAAAATTGTTAAACCAAGCATGAGAATTATGATTTAGCTTCAAGAGTCTAACAAGTCAAATTAAACTTAATTAAAGGATTTATGCAATATTTAAAGTATTTCTTACAAATTAGGGAACTGACTACAGAAATTTTAAGCTGTTTGATACAAGTCACTAAAAAATATTCCGATATTATTATGTAAACAGATTGATTTACTGAAGATTGGAAGTGTTCATTCTATAAATAATTACTTGAGATTTCAAAATTTCGATTTTAATCTGATTAATTTTTTAGATCAGAAAAGAGTAATTATGCAAAAATGCAAAATATTTCATAATGTACTTTCGCATTTTAAAATAAACACATTACATTTTTAAAAGAAATTTAAATTTAGTTTTTTTATTTTAATTTTTAAGGAATTAAATTCTACTTATATGAGAAATAGGAAAAGCTATAAATTATTTAAAAGTTAAAAATAAATATTACCTGTTATTTTGCAAATTTATTTTTAAAAAAATTATACTAAGAAATCAAATAATAAGAGATGTTATCTAGAATAATTGGTCTATCTAAAGTTGTATTAAAGACTTATTATTTTCTACCAAACATGGAGATTGATAAACACTAAAAAATAAATAACGATAATTGGTCAAATTAAACCAAATTAAATTAATTTCGTATTATTGAAAATTATCCATGTTTAATAGTTCATGTTTTCATTTATAATTTAAAATTGACTAAATATTTATTAGAAAAATGTTTGATCAAATTCGGAAATAAAAAATTTTTAAAAATTAAGAAAATATTTTTGCATTCATATAGAGCTAAAATATCAAGTTAGGAAAACTCTATAAAAACTTACAGAAAAATAATAAAAATTAAACACTAAATCGAGAAATTATTTGGAAAAAAAATCAATGCACTTATATAATAAAAAGAATTCATATCAAACTTATATTTTAATGAAAGTTTGAGAATTTACATTCATTTTTTTTACTTTTCTTAATCATAATAATATATCTTAAAAAATAAAAATTTTCCTTCATATGCTTTTTTTTTTTTTTTATAATTTTGAAAAATCATATTGAATATGATTTTCTTCTGATGAATCTCTTTAAAACTGAAAAGTTATTTATGTTATATTTAAAATTATTAATAAATTGGGAAAATAATTTGTTACGTTGTGTCTAATACTACACATTTGTAGAAAAAAATTGCTCTGATGTTTGCCCCTTCTTCCTTGCCAGGGGATACTTTTGAAATGATGTTGACATGTCTGAAATTCAGTAAAATTCCTGTATCATTCCAGATCTTAGTTTTTAGGCAATCGAATAAGAAATGAATTGACTTCATAATCTATCTCAACCCTTTCTGTCTTTAAAAATTCTGAGGTGTAACCTTGCCTCAAGTAACAAAAACCATTTATATTTTAATTAATTTACATTCATTTTTCTGTTTCCTTAATCATAATAATATGTATATCTCATGCAGAAAAAATAAAGTTTGCCCTACATGTATATATATATTTGTAATTTTGAAAAATCATATTGAACATGCATGTAATCTTTTTAAACTAACAAGTTATTTATCTTCTATTTAAAGTTATTGATCGATTGGGGAAAAATTGTTACGTTGTATCTAAAACTGTCCATTTGTTGTGAAAAATTACTGGGATGCTATGTCGCTTCTTCCTTGCCAATGTTACACTTGAAATGATGTTGCCATGTCTAAAATTCAGTGAAAATCCTGTATCATTCCAAATCTCAATTTTTAGACAATAGAATAAAAAATGAATTCATTTCATCATCTATCTCTACCCTTTCTATCCTTAAAAATTCCGGGGTGTAACCTTGCCTCACAGTAACAAAAACCATTTATTATCTTTTTTTTTTTTTTTTTAGCCTACACATCTCCACAAGAGAAAAGCTATTGCCCTCTTTCAAGCAAGGAAAATAAATAAATGATTAGTAACAAAAATAAAAATAATAAAAAATTATAATAAATGGACACCAAATTGGGGCGAAATAAATGATTCAGAGGGCAACAAAAAAGATCTACTGCGATGATAAAACAAACAAACAAGCAAGCAAGTCAGTCCTGTGGTAGTTGCCGACGTGGAGTCTGTGAAAACGTGACACTGGACGAGAGCACGACACCCATGTAACTCTAAATCCTAATCGATCATGGAACACTGATCCCCCTGGCTGTTCCATTGATCGACGACAGTAACGATTTCTTCATTAATGAGCAGGCAAGGGGTGTTGTTTCCACGTGTTGCCGCTTCTAATTACAGGGTGGTAGTGGTGACGAACTTCTGCATCTCCTTTCATTAGACGCTCTCTGCACTAAATGATCGCTTGCCTTTTCGCTCTCATGGCAGGCTTTGTTCATTACGGAGAAGGTGTGGCCTCGCTCCGTGGAAAGTGGTTGTAACGGTTTTGCGACACTTTGGCGGCAGACTTTTCGGAATTGTCCTTTCAGGTGTCACATTGGTGTCCTTGTTAGTGGACCCGCGGATGGCTTCTTTTGTTTCGCAGGAGGAATTGTGTTGTTTTGATCTCTTAAGGTTTAATTAGCGGTATATGGCCAGGAGGAGAATATTTGTGACTCTGGTTTCTTTGGTTTAGTTAATCCATCAAGACTGTTTCTTATAGTAATCATACTATGCTCTGAGGCAATTCGTACTTCATTAGCATATTGATTGATAATCATAGTTAATTTAAAATAATTTTAAATTCTGTTTTTAAATTGTTGTCTGGTTTATAATGTAATGCGTCGTTTTTGTGAAAGAGACGTCAAGCTACACGTGTCCCCTGGGTAGCGATAAATGAATAAATGATAGTAGCCCTTTCTTATGGCATACAGATTAACAGTTACCAGCTGCATTAGAACAACAGCAACAATAAAATGCAATTCGTGAAAATTCAATACATTAGTTTTTCGTTAAAATATATTATGGCACGGAAAATATTTCCAAGAAAATTGCATACCTGTATTCGAGGGGGTGCCTTATTACAAAAAGCAACCAAAATAGGCATGACACTTTCTTAGATATAATTTGTTTTTTTATTTCATAAAGTCACTATAAGATTATGAATTCTTGACATAATTTATGAAATATTCAACATATATTTACTATATGTCTTTTAGTCTTATGACAACCATTTTAAAAATATTTCTTGCGTTTAGGAAACAATATAAAGTTTTATGCAAAATTTTAAAATCTATACTCATTTTAGTAAAAATTGTCTTTTTTTCTTTATATTAATAAATAATTTAGAGAAATAATATAATGCATTTTAACAAAAAACTAAATGCAGCAACAACGTAGTATTGTAAGAAAATCGCAACATTGTTAAAGCGTAGAAACGGCGAAATTAATCACTGAAAGGACCATTTACAATAGTCGTATATTTAAATGAATTTACTTTGCTGAAAATATAGAACGTTTTCAATTATAGAAAAGAATCCGATAAATGGTTTCAGTGTTATTTATTATTTTTATGTTATTTTTGTTGCTTAGACCCCCTAAATCAGGTCCAAAAGACCATGCCATTATTAATTTTATTATTAGTATAATTAGTTTTTATGATTAATACTTATATTTAGCAGTTTACGATGCTTATCAATATAAATGCTGTATTTAATTTATTAATTTTTGTATTAGGAGCTTAATATTTATTAAGAACATTTTCCATGTAACTAGTTTTAATTATCTAAATACCTTTTTACCTAATTATCTAAATACCTTTTAATATCATTTTAACCTGCTATCATTTGACAGATTGCAATGGAAAATCTATAGCAAAGTTAGGTTACCTAAGTCGCGGGGACTTCTGCACAGTTATTATGAACGTTTTTATGAACTGTGTATTTGGTAGAAATTGCCAGCTCTCACAACCTCTTTGAACCCAACTAAAAAAACATTTCTCACTTATATATTTACTGTACCGATTCCCAGCATACAGATATTACTCGAAGCATTCGATTCAATATTCCTAGTCAAGTTCAATCAAGCTTCATAACTTAGTTCGTCCTCCGAATCAGACGTTTTAATATCAAAAGTGTCTTTCAATAACTAATTTCTAGTAATTTTTAAGAATATTTAAGGTTAAAAAATTTTAAAGAAATTTCAATTTTTTCTGAAACTGAAATAACAAAATAAAAAGTATCGTTTACACAGGAAATACCATAAAGTATCTATTAAAAACACACCGACCGATAAGATAGCAATACGGCAGGATAAAACGACCACATGCCTAGAATACCGTCGATATCAACTTCTTATTGTGTGATACGGGATGTAGCATCTATTTTATTTTATCATGAGATTGGATAGCACTCATCAGATTTAATTTTTATGACTAAACTGGCCTCATTTACAAAATTATTGCATATCCTTTCGGTAAGAAAAGGATGTAACAGCTGAATGTTTTCTCATTTTTTTTTATTTATTAGGACACATTTTTCACATGCAACGAAATAACACACGATATTCTGATCGCAGAAGTTTAAAAGTTCAAATAATTATATATTTAATCAATTCATAAAAAATATATATATTTTTTGAAGTAAATTGGTTTTCTTATAACTGATTAAATATATGAATTAATGTTCTTTTTAACTTTCACCCAAAACTTGTAAAATGAACACTATTACCCAAATGAAACAATTTAATTCAGATTGTGATGCAAACACCTATTAAAAAAGGCAATTTTCTGTTAACAAAATGTTTTATTATAAAAGAATATATCTAAAATAATTTAAACTTTTTTAGATCAAAAATAATTTTAATGTCAAATCTGCAGATTTAAGTGATTTCTAAAATTAATAACATTTGCAAACATTAGGGAAACTGACAATAAATAATTACATTGAGTTTAAAAACGTTTCAACTCCTTTAATTAATGTTTTCATTTGATTGTAAAGAAAAAAATAAGCATATTAAGAAGTGGTTACGGAATATTTTCACATCAAAACAAATTATGAAATTTATGGTATTCAGGGTTTTTTACCGGAATCTAAAAATATTTCTATCTGCAATTTTTCTAACCTATGATAAAGAAATATTTGTTTCCCTGAAATATATTTAAAAAACTTAATTAAACATGTTTTCTTATAATAAATGCATAACATTCCAAAACAATCATATTTGAATGATTGGGGTAATACTTGTAGAACATTCATGAATGAAACAATTCATTTAAATATGCTTTTAGTGGAGAAATTTGCAATTTCATCCTCTGCATTCTAAATAAATTTACCCCTCTCTATCTCTTAAGATCAGTGTCTATCAGATCTAAAATCTCGTGTAGTAGAACTTCAATCGGAAATTTGAGTAGTCAATAAATCAAGATTCTGATGGATGGTATTCAGCTATTTGAGACACTAACATGATCCAATTGCAGTGCATACAAATTGATTTGTTCGATTTTTGTGTATTTTTATTCGATTATGGCATATTTTAGTAGTAGTCATATTACTAGGGTTATTTTTAAATTTATTTTTTATCTCTAAAGAGATGTAAAAACTCGGGTAGTTTTCTTGAAAGTTCTTTGAAGGGACATAATTTCCTACTTTCCTCTTACGATGGGTTTCCATCAGACACCAAACTCTCACGTCGTAGAATGCTAGCCGATCGAAATCTTGTTCTCTGATAAACTTAAGCATCTGATTAGATGCCTTTCTGCGAAGCGGAGCGAGATTTTTAATAGTCATTCACGTCTTTCTCCCACTAATCAATTTATCAATGGCGTGGCGATCTTGGTAAAATGACCATCATTGAATAAATATTCCAAATATAATGTAGGAAGTTTCAAAATTGAATAAAAATTAATAATAAATTTGCATAGTACAGAAAAATTACAAATAAAAAGTTAGAATAATAGACTAGAATTATTCTCAGAGTTATTACGGAAGTAAAATTCAGATAAATGAAATAATGTGATTCATTATTTCAATCCTGAAATTATTTTTAAGCGTAGTAATAGTGCGTAGCAATTCAAATTGACTTTAAATGTTCAAGCGCAGTAATAGAACAAGCGTAGTTATTGAAATTGACGTTAAATGTTATATAACAACATTTCAGAATTCGCAAACTGACCTGAGCACAATAAAATAACAGATAAAAGACCACAGTTGTGCCGCGAAGAAAGTGATACACATAACAAACTTCCTTTCTTATCATGTAAACACGTGCCTGAGGTTTCCCCACCCACATCGCATTCCAGAGGGAGAGGGGTCCGAGAGGGGGGTGGAAATTAATCGTCATTCTCCCACAAATATGGATTCTATTTACCCAAGAACAACCTCCCCCAACTTTTCATCGCTTTAGATGAAAAAGACTGATAAAAAACCGAAGAAAAAAAAAATTAGGAATGGGAGGAGATTTCGTACAAAATGCAATTTTCTCAACAAACATTAGTTTTCTGGGGAATCGTTAATTGAAAAAAAAAAAAAAAAAACAATGTATATACTTCCGGTATTCATAAAACGATTTTTCATCCGCCATTTAATTCTGCCCGGTCTTGCCATTACCAGAGATTTACGCTAAGGCTAAGTTTTAAGTCTTAAAAAAAAAAAAACCTGTTTATTGAAGATTTACAGTGTCTGGCGCACTTACCAATTCAGAGGAAGGCTCCTCATTCATAATTTAGGATCTACAACAAGCAATATGCGGCTATTAAGGAACATTTATTTCCATCTCTTCAGGTATTGATTGCAAATTTCGTTTTATGTTAAATCTGTGCCGATACATTTTTCACACTGCAGGTGTCGCTATCTGTCACCCATTACAGTGGCCACTGAATTTAAATGGGTTTATTTGGACTAACCCTAAAATACTTTAGCGTACTGTCAATTATTTTTTTTTGAAGCTTGACGTTTTAATGTAAAAGTGCCAGTAAAAAGGATGCTACAATGTGTTGCAAGGATGTTAATGTGTTGGTGGCAAGTACATAAATAACGAGTTTTGTTTTTAGTCGTCAAAATATGTGTAGATTTGCTTCCATATGGGGAAAAAAACTTAACCTGAATAATGAGAAATAGCCATGTGCCAAATAGTAAATTTATTATTTAATATTTTGTATTGAGATGACAGCAGTAACCATGACAGTGTTTTGTAGCCGCTAAAATATCATTCATTTTCTGTTAGAACAATATAGTTAATATCATTCAGTGTTAAATGAATATAAGAATTCCAAAAGATTCTTTTAACGAATGAGTTATAAAAAAAAATTTTAAATCAAACTATTTCACATCCAAATTGGAACCTATCGGAGAAATGCACGTGTGTTTTTTTTTATTTTTAAAAAGAAATATTTAAAGTTCAGCATAGAGTCGAGGTTCTTTTAATTAAAAATGAACTTTTATTAATGTTATCAAATTGAAGTAGGCCCATTTGCTGCATTACTGTTCTAATGTCGAATGGCCACATATCAGAGTGCTGGCGGTCTGATGGTCGATTGGCTAGCTCTCTGGCATTTGTTACCACGAATCCTGGCGGTGGCATGGATGTTTGTTAGTGGTTTGGAATCCGTGTTAAACTGTAGGTCCCGTCTTAATTGCGTAAAGTGTGCACAAAATGACCGTAGAGCGACAAACCAAACCATATCAAAGTGCCTACTATAAGAGATTTACATCGGAGCGAACACCTGAAGGTATGATATCTGGAAAATCGTATCGCCTAAATAGAAAAATTAGAAGAATTCTCCTGTTCATTCTCGGCATTGACATGGAAGCTTTATCGTCTGCTAATCAGTTTTCGAATTCAATCACTTTAATTCGGAAATCAATGCTCTGTTCAACAGGCTTCATTAGGAAAGGTAATAAACATTAATTTAAATATAAATTTTAATATTTGTCATTACAAAAATTTAAATTTTGCCTTCTTAAAAAAAATAATTTCTATTGACCTAACAGCTAATTACTTAAGTGTTTTTTTTGCTATTATTGATTGGTAAATACTACTAAAAAGTACATTTCAAATTGTTTCTTGGCAGGTTAAAAAATTAATATTACCACAAAAACCATTTCTTAACTTTTTGATGCTCTAACGAAACAATGAAACAAATTTTTTTCTAAATTGAATAGATATTAAGAAAATTAATGCTTTTATTTTCAGTGACAAGCGATGTCATAATACAAGCTTTTCAAATATCTTGCCCTTTATACAAATTCACAATTTTCAACTTTTAGCTTTCAAAATTGCTACTAACATAGGCTATGGCCTACTTAAAAATAATAGGCTGCTTTAAAACTTGGATATACTCCATCTTCTGCATGATTTTTATCCATTACCTCCCTGAATTTCATGAGAGAATTCTGATTGCTATTTTATGAGCGATTTTTATAGATCTTAACACCTTGGTTCCAATGGTATTTCAATGTTCTTCTACTACAAGCACAAAAGACAAAAACAAACCCTATTATATCACAATTTTTCAATTCCTTCTATTAGCATCTTGTTCAAATTTTCAATCATTCATATACTTTCTATTCATCCACTCAAGTTCAAATACATTTTTTTTTTTGAACTTGCAGTGGATGACACTGGATGTTACTACAGTTTTTTTCAAATATTAATTCAGTAATTAAATTTAATTATTAATTTTAGCGTTTTTAGATTTAAGTCGCATATATCTACCAATAGATGGCGCCAGATAAACTTAAAAAAAATGAATGAAAATTATTTATAAAGGACTTTCTGCAAATATACTGAAAAAAAAAAAGTAGGAATTGACTTAAAATTTGTTTATATATATATATTACTTGTTTATGTTAGGTATATTAAGCCGTCAATATGCACTTTTTGAATGTTAAAACGTTATTAAATATATTAACCGTTTTTAAACAACCTATTTTGAAATGTGTTTTGGGCATACTATGGGCACCGAGTCCACCAACGTAGAGGTGTTGGTTAGGAGCAAAGCGGGCAGCTGCAGATAAGATTGATTCAACGAAGAGCAGAATAAAATAATTTGATTAAAGTAAAATTAGCGTTTCCAGAAATAATTTTTAATTTGAAACAAGTAAGATAAAAAAAAAAATTTTTAAAGTCAGTTCCTACTTTTTTTTTTTCCACTCTATTGCAGAAAGTCGTTTATAAATAATTTTTATTTCATTTTTTTTAAGTTTATCGGGCGCTATCTATTGATAGATACATGCAACTTAAATCTAAAAAAAAAAAAATCTAAAATTAATTAACTAAATTTAATTACTAAATTAATATTTGAAAAAACTGTATTACCATCCAGTGTCATCCACTACAAGTTAAAAAAAAAAATGTACTTGAACTTGAGTGGATGAATAAAAAAAGTATTTTATGAACGATTGGAAATTTGAACAAGATATATATAGGGAGAGTGTGAACTAATAGAAGGAATTGAAAAAATACATTCCTTCTGGGTGATGAATGAGTAACAGGAAGTGTTGAGTACGGACTTAGATTGCCAAGTTGGCGGTTAGATGGGCAGCCCTCTGTGTCCAGAACTTCCTAATTATCGTTGTCTTTTTATCTTCGTTGATCATTTCTTTCCAGATGAGAACGGAAATACCAGGTAATTCAACAAGTAAATTTCTAATCAGACAAACAGTTGTTATCTTAAAATGTGAACATATGCTTACAGTAGCAATTTTCAAAATTTTAAAATACTTATTGATATTTTTTGTACATTGGTGGGCTTCGTATGCTACACATACACAAAGAAACAGCGATGAAGAAATCATTACCTACCGGGAAGGACTTTTAGGGGTAACTTACTCACAGTTGTATTTCAATGGGAAGAAATATAGAAAAGCTCTATACGAGACGCTTATACACATTGTTACCAAATCTCCTATTTTCTAAAAGCTATTTAAGCCGTAGGCATCACAATCAGATTTGAGCCTGAACTCTCCTGTATGCTAATTGTGGACCATTGGATCACTGAGTATTTAATTAATTTCGTTTAATAAAAAAATATGAAATTAACCTTTTTAAAAATATTTCAAAAACGGCATGTCTTACAAACAATAAAAAAGTACAAAAAAAGTTTTTTCAATTCCTTCTATTAGCTCACACTTTATATATATCTTGTTCAAATTTTCAATCATATTCATTCATATAAGTTGCCGGAAATTATTTAATATTACTTGTTTTCAATTATATTCATATAAGTTGCAACAAATTAAAGCAAGAGTTAAAAAAAGTGGGACTCAAAAACAAAAAAAAAAAAGAGATATGATAAAGAGACAGAAGGATTTGATTTCAGTTAGACATGAGACAGAAGTTTTGACAGAATTAAAAACATAAAACCGCGTATGTTAAATAGAATGTTTGTTTAATTTACTTATGTTATGTCATGTCATTACTCTTGCAATGTTGAAGACATGCAAAATATCTCGTTACTGAATTCCCCTTGGCTTACTATAAAATAAGGAGCTCCCCGACAGTAACACGTGTCGCGATGACAATTCTTGAATATTTGCGACCTCTTTCTTTTTCTTGCTTTGTGGTTTCTAGAATTTCTGTTAATGTGAAATACTAAAGTGGGCTAAGCTTTGTATAATTAAAATTTTCTGGGAAGGTGCAATATTTACCACAAATGTAAAATATAAATAAAATAATAAATAGGATGAGTAAAAGTAAAAATATAAAGATAAGAAAAATAAAATAAAAAGTAAAATATAAATAAATTAATTTTTAAAAATAATTATCGAAAAATTTCACGCAGTATAAAACATTCCTATACAAAATCTATAATTATTAAACTATTACTTATATTATAATGAAATAAATATATAGCACTTTTAAGATCTTCTTACACACACACACACACACACACACACACACACACACACACACACACACACACACACACACACACACACACACACACATATATCTAATTTTATTAACATCTTGCCCCAGACGTTTTTGCAGACTATTGATTACGGGTCAATGACAATCAAAATATAATATATTAAAGACTATAATATCCTATTGTATTATATAAAAGTTAATATTTTTTATGAAGTATGATGCTTCTATAATCTATCTTAGTAAAAGTTGAAAATAAAATGCTCGTTCATAAAGAAGCATCGAAATTATTATTAGATTTCTTATTTTAAGACTTGATTGGATTAAAAGTTTTATTTTTTTTTTATTAAATACCTATTTCAAATTAAATTAAAAAATAAAGTTTGATATTTAAATTTTTTTTTTTTAAAGAGCTGACTCTCAGATTCTGATACTATCTCTCTCTCTGAGGTCATCTGCCACAGAAGAGTGAAAAAAATTACAGATTCATAGTTAACCAGGTTTGATTGGGTTTATCGCTCTACGGTCATTTTGTGCACACTTTGGGCTAATTAGACTGGGACCTACAGTTTAACATGGATTCCGAACCATTCATAAGCATACATGCCACTGCCAGGATTCGAACCTGAAGCCTGTACAAAGGCCAAAGCGCTAGCCAATTGACAATCAGGCTGCCCTCAGGATCATGCTTGGGTTTTTTGCTACTGCAATTTGTAGTACTATATATACATATAAGGCAGGCATCTAGCAGGCTGTATACATTCCATTTCTCTTCTTCTCCCCCTAGCCCAAATGAAAAGACTTTCCTTTCTATAGATGTATCAAGAGCATTCTCAGCATAAACACATTCAATTCGTTTTTGTGTTTAATGATCTTCGAATTAATCTTCATTAATAAACATTATTCGTTATTAAACAAGCCACTTCAAATAAATTCATATTAAAGTAACAACCGCTTCAGGGCCTGATGACCGAGTGGCTAGTGCTCTGAAGCTCGGTACCACAGGTTTCGGGTTCGAGTCTGCATGGATGTATGTATGTAGTGGTTCGAATGCACTTTAAACCGTAGGTTCCAATCTAACATGATCGTAGAGAGTTGCGGAGGTAGTGTTACTCCGCGTCCGTAGCTATCTTCAAGCTAAACGCACCTCCTGAGTAGTGCTAAGTGAGTAACGTCTGTGCAGCGCTTGCCTTAAGACTGCTGACTAAGTGTTTGCCAGCTGAGTTAGAAAGAAACAAGTAATATAAAAAAAAAATTAAGTCAATTCCTATTTTTTTTCACTACATTGCAGAAAGTCCCTCATAAAAAATTTCATTCATTTTTTTTAAGTTTATCTGGCGCCATCTATTCCCAGATATATGCAACTTAAATCTAAAAAGAAATTAAAATTAATTAATTAAATTTAATTACTGAATTAATATATGAAAAAACTGTATTAACATCAGTGTCATCCACTACAAGTTTTAAAAAAATGTATTTGAACATCTTATGAACTTGAACAAGTTCAAAAAAATGTATTTGAACTTAGTGGATGAATAGAAAGTTATTTTAATTAACGATTGAAAATTGAACAAGATATACATAGGGAGAAGTGTGAGCTAATAGAAGGAATTGAAAAAAAGTAACCTCTTCATTTAATACGAATTATTGAGTGAAAAACTATAACATTGAAAATCATATAACTCAATGCCTGATGCTTTTCATTATTCACGCTCTTTAGAAATGTGCTTATAAAAGGTTAATGCAACAGGCATAGAATTGAAAAGAATGCAGATATTTATTAAACTTCAATCAAACAGCGACGTGGGAAACTATTTCTACAAGAATGTATTATTGTTATTTTGCGTTAAAAAAAAATCTACTCGTATTACTTTTTATTGCCTTTCTACTTCTCACAAGAAGCTCTTTGCACTTAACGGAAAACTTTGTTGCAACGTCTTTTGGCGTGGGCGGTTGTTAATTCTTCTCATTCCCTTTTGTTACTTTTATAGTTCTTCTTAGAAGTGTGTGTTCATTTTATTATTTTATTTTTTAAAGTAATGCATAAAAAAAATAAAGCAGCGGTTTATTATTGGAATGAGACATCTTATAAATAGACAAACGTGTAGCTTTAAATAGTGTTAAATGGAGGCGAAGATAGCGCTGTTATTTGAAATAGCTCCTTATTTATTATTTTTTGTTTCAAAATCTCTACTCAATCTGTTGCTACTGTCGTTTACTTTTTTTTTTTTTTTTTTTTTTTTTGTGGCTGGTGCTTCATTCATTGCATGGCAGGGTGACAAAGAAATCCTTGTGTTCCTACTAGCTGAAGCCGTGTTTCTGTTCTTGAACTTAGCTTCTCAGTTTGACTTCGACAAATTGCGCCCTTTCTAAAATGGATAACTCTCTTTTTTTTCATGGCTGTTGTGTTAAAGTCAACGGATCCATCAAGTTGCTTAAAACGTAATCTTTTTCCGCTTTAGATGGATTTGGTCTGAATGAGAGCAAATGCTTGTGATTGTGAATTAGATTGATTATGACATTGAAGTTACAGAAAAACATAAGAGAAGTAATAACTTTTAAAGTTTTGGTTAACATTTGTTGCAATTTTTTATAAATTTAGAGTCATTGGATGTTTCTACTAAGTCAGGGGTTAAAAAAGAATATTTTCAATGTTATTAAAAATCTATTATTTTCTTTTACAAATATGCCCTCTTAATATGAAACATTTATATCACGGCTGTATCATGGATGTTTTTAGTGGTTCGGAATCTACTTTAAACCGTAGGCCCCAATCTATTACGATCGCAGAGTGTTGTGGAGGTAGTGTTACTCGCGTCCGTAGCATATCTTCAAGCTACAGGTGACCCCTCGAGTAGTGCTAAAAGAGTAACAGCGGTGCTGCCCTTGTTTATGGCATAAAGATTAACTGTCTCTGTATTGTCAGCTGAATTAGAACAACAACAACAATAATATGAAACATTAGAAAATAAATATAATAAATATGAGTTGTTTTAAAAACAATTATTAATTAATTATTTTATAAGCAATAAGCAATTTTCAGATATAATGAAATGTCTTCACTTTTTATATTAACCCAATAGAAAATATGATATTCATTATGAGTATACATTTTACAAAACACTCAAAATTTATTTTTTACTAATTTAATGCATTTTAAACACTTATTTTGAAATTTATTATTGCGAAAAAGTTCAAATTAATTTTAATGATGAAAAAAATATTTTTCTCATGTAGTAAAATATACAATCACACAAATTTACTCTAATTTTAAATAAAGACTTACAATAGCTAACCCAAATAAGCCATCAAGAATCGACTCAAAATTTTAATGCTATTATTCTTTTTAAAAGTTAAATTTTTAATATTTAGGAAGAATTAGGCTGTAAAATGTTTTTATTAATAATTATACCAAATATTATAATACGGAAAATCAAAAATAAATTTTAAATAATGGTTGCCTTTAATTTATTTTATCATTTCCATCCACTCTATTAAATCTCTTAACTGGCTGTTAGCCGTCATGGATAGAGAAACAAAATAGCTTCTAAATAATTCTAAAACTTTTCTGCCCAATATGTGCCGCAGAACTAGCATTCAAGGTGGCATTCTTAATTAAATCGGATTTTTGTGAAAAACAGAAAAAAGGTGAAAAAAGGAAACATGATATGCACTTTCAGTGTCCACTGATTTTAAATACACAATTAATTAGATTTAAAAATATAAAATTAATACACAAAACCAAACTGAATTATATAATTATACATATTTCTATTAACAAATAAAAAATTTGGATATTAAATATTGAATATTTGGTCAGTTTGTAAATATAATGCTAACCAAACCCTTTTGGTGTGATTTTATTTTGTTTTCTTTTTACAAAACAATTTTATTTCATCAATTTCCTCTAAATTCTCTCTTTTTCTACATGCTGCAATGCAATAAAACAATTAAGAAGTATTAGTTAAAAGAAATTATATGTAAAATTTTCAAGGATAGTAGTATTTATACAAATAGTATTTATATATTACATAATATTCTCATTATTATTTTTTTTTAGAGGGTAAAATTTTTATCCTTAATATATATATAGTAACACACACAGTAAAAAATCAGGTGCGTTCAGATTTTAAACCACTGGCGCCGTTCTATTCAGTCACCCCACTTTTGGAAGGGAAGAGATTTCAAGGTGTCTGTGGTAGCGCGCAAAAAACCGTCTCAAATCTATAGTTAGACCTTCTGGTGGTTTTCTACCATGTGACACGCTAATGTCAGACAGTTACCCACAAAAGTGGCCTTCGTCATTGAGGAGATCTTCTTAGCTTATAAACTGGAACACGTGGCTAACGGATATACAAATACATTTATAATATTCAATGACGCAACAGCCCCTTGATGGGCAAAAGATCATCTGCCTACTGGCAAGATTCCAAAACATGATACATCTTTTTTACAGGGTAGAGTTGTTAGTCTTACGTCCAACGCTCTACAGTCATATTAGGCCGGGAGCTACGGTTTAAAGTGGATTCCGAATCACTGAAAACATCCATGCTACAGCCAGGATTTGAACCTGAAGCTCCAACAGCCAGACCGCCAGCCACTTGCCTATCAAGCCGCAGCTTTGCCAAGGAGGGATTGTGGTTAAATAATTATTGCACGGGATTATTGTTATTATTATTTGGCTCCAGTGCATTTACATTGTAGCACCGAGCGCCAATCACTGATCGGCCATGAAGCCCCACATTTATAATAATGCATTAAAATTACTACGTTTATATTAAAACGATTTTATATGCAAGACAAAAAATTTTAAAAATACAATGGCATGCGTTATAAAAAAAAAAAAAAAAAAAACCTACGGCTAATTAAGAGATTGGTTGAATAAAGAACTTATTGCCAAGATTTCTAAAATTATAAAAATTAAAAAATTCCTTTGATTTCTTTTAACAGATTCAGAGAAAATATCGAAATTAAAACCACTTAAGTACTTTGCTATTTCACTTCTGGTATTTGGCTAATAAGGCATCTGTCAGGATAATTCTACAGAAACCCCGTAAGAAAAAAATTGTAGATAACATCAGGTAGAGTAGAATCATCACTGCCGTAATCAGATTCAGAAAACAACAATTACCTGCAAATATTCATCATCAATTGTTTATGAATAGCGGGAGTCGTTAACTTCAAACGAACAGAATTATTATTATTTTTTTGGTACATTTTTAATATACTGTGGGAGTCGCTCGTTGCTTAACCTTTGACCGCTTTATTCTAATCTAATAATCGGCAGAAATGAGAAGGTCCTGCCAAATTGGCATGCTTATCTTCATTTGGCGAAAAAGAAAATTGCCACCAAGAAAATAAAGGAATTTTTAGGAACATTTCTTCAAATGCAAAATACTTATTATTAGTAACAAATAAATAAATTGCTAATATTAGCAGGTAATATCTTTATGTTTTAGAAAGAACAAAGTCGTTTTTTTAAGACATATATTTAAAATATCTAAATTCTTTCAATGAATTTACAATTAATTTGATAATGCGGAACTGTAATGTTAATTTGAATCAGAATTTGTTGAAATGGATAATGTTTTAAAAATAATTTTGTTTTTTACTCGATCTTAAAATTACTTAATGAATTTAAACGTGTGCAAATATTTGAATTTCAAACATTAATTACAATAAATTTTTAAAGCTGTGTGTTTTTACATTACATTTTTGCTGAATTGCGTTTTCAATTATCTCCATTTAAAATAATTATTTGTAATTTCAAAATAATCGTTATCAAACTAAAACCTTAATTTTAGAAAAAAAAGACGCCATTTCAGGCTTACATTAAAAAAATATTAAAGTGAAAGTTGAATTTGGAAAATTAAAAATTATGTTAGTTATAGAAGAATGAGTTCTTAAATTTCAATTGAAAGTATCCGATTTCAATCTCTAAAATTAAAAATAAAATGCTATTTGAAATTTTCTTTATTATTTTATTTTATGGTTTTTCATAAACTCATAGAAACAAATGACAGATGCTATAAGTTTTAACTGCTTTAGACACAAAAAATATGCGATAAACAACAATTATGGATTATGATTATTGAAATAAAAACATTTTCCTCTGTGATTTTAATCATTTAAAAACAAAATATTATTTTAATTTTATATTCTAAATTAGCCTTTTATTTAAATAAGCAATAAATCCGGAATTTTTTTTTCATCTTAATAGTGGAATTCAGAAAGAAAAACATTTTCAAATGTTTCAAGAGCTTAATTACACAATAAAATATTAATTGAATGCTTTCAATTCATCATGACCTAGTGTTGAATTAAATGGATTGTTTCCCCACTAAAATATAATTTTGGAAACTGTTACCATGAATTAAAAAAAAAATGGTATATCTTGAGGTATAATGGTATTATTTTCATTTAAGCTAGACGAGGAGAAATTGGGAAATCGTTTATAGACATTGACCTTTTATGACAGCGCAGGTGATTTATAAATCAAAGCTGCCAAATACGTGACTAAATAAATTTTTCCTTTGTAAAAGGTAATTATATTTTTATTTGTATTTTGTATGTCAACCTACTAGTTACAGAATTAATAATATATTTTTTTCATTAAAGGTCTAAGAAGGATATGTCAAAAAATGAAAGGTTTGTTTCTTTCCTTTTTTATATAATTTTTTTTTTTACACGAAGAAAGCAGTGAAATACATGTCTTTAGCAGAACTTTCATTTAATTTCAACGTTTTCATCCAAATTCAAAATAACCTATTCTCTAATTATTAATGATGGAGTGTTTAGTTTTTCTTTTAAATCGTGATGTTGTTAATTTAAGTTAAAAGATATCTCAACAAGGAAAAAAAAATTAAATTAAATAGATTTTTTTTTTTGTCATTTCAAAAAATATTTCTTGGGTTTTTTTAATTATCATTATTTTTTAAACAGATTTCAATTACGTTTTGTTAGAAAAAAAAAATTGCAAAATGGTATTAAAAATTAGAGAATCCTAAATATTAAAGATTTAAAAATGACAATTTGTGCTTAAAAATATTATTTTTTTAAAAAATTGATTCTATCTTGTAAATATTAATTGATGGGACAATGATATAAAATTTTTCCCTATAAAGCAAAAAATATTGAATACGAGGCCAGCTTTAATTTCAAAACGTTTTTATCCAAATTCAAAATATCCTATTTTCTAATTATTAATGATGGAGTGTTTAGTTTTATTTTTATTATGAAATCGTGATGTTGTTAATTAAAGTTAAAAGATTTCTTAACGAGAAAGAAATTAAATTACATAGATTTTGTTTTTCACTTACAAAAATATTTTTTGGGTTTTTAAATTATTATTGTTTTTTTAAAAAAGCTTTCAATTAAGGTTTGTTGGAAAATAATTGTAAAATGAAATCAAAAATCAAAGAATTATGAATATTAAAGATTTAAAAATGACAATTTGTGCTCAAAAATATTGATTTTTTTAAAAGAAGTAACTTAGTCTTTAAATATGAATTGATTTGACAATGATATAAAAAAATTTTCCACACTAAGGAAAGTATTAAATATGAGACGCAAACTCAATCAAGAGATAATCGAATTAACACGTTTCCTTGGTAAAAAAAAAGATTTGTTTCTTCCTTTTTTTCAATTCCTTCTATTAGCTCACACTCTCCCTATATATATCTTGTTCAAATTTTCAATCGTTTATAAAATACTTTTAATTCATCTACTCAAGTTTTAAAAAATGTATTTGAACTTGTAGTGGATGACACGTGATGTTAATACAGTTTTTCTAAATATTATTTCAGTAATTAAATTAAATTAATTCATTTTAGTTTTTTTTTATATTTAAGTTGCATATATCTACCAATAGATGGCGCCAGATGAACTTAAAAAAATGATGATTATTTAAAAAGGACTTTCTGCGATATAGTAAAAAAAAAAGTAGGAATTGACTTAAAAATTTTTTTTTTTTATATTACTTGTTTGAATTAAAGTCGTATAAATGCACAAATCCTAATGGAATTTAGAAATGATGATTTGTATTAGTTGTGACGACATTATATTTGTTATGTTTTGTCAGTGGGGATGGCTATGTTTATCATAATAAACCATCATTATAATTTTTCACACTTATTTACATAATCATCATCATCGCGCAAAATGGTGGCTAACTGTACTTAACCCATGGTGACTAAAAAGAAAACTCTCCTGTCTCAAAATGTACTTGTCAACCCAATTCCTAAGCCAAATTCTCTACAGTCATATTAGACTGGTACCTACGGTTTAAAGTGGATTCGAACCACTACAAACATCGATGTGACAAAAACCTGAAAGCATGTGGCATCGAGTCCCAGAGCTGTCTCAAAAATGTTGAGAAATTATCAGCCTTCAGCATGTAAATGTAGAAGATCTTGACGCCAAACTGTGATCTTCGAATATGTCCGCAAACATTTTTGTTCATTTAATTATTCTGGTTAAATTCTGACATCTTGAAATGTTACATAACGAATGGTCATTGATGCTTATAGGCATGATTACTACACTTTATACATCACTTGACAATGTATTATCCCATGTTGTTGTTGTTACTAATCCCCCTGGTACAGGAAGTCTCACCAGGTCCAAAGAATCGCATGAAACCTGTGCAGCTTCATATTTAGCGATGAACCACGAGGGCTGAAGACTGAGCTTCAGACAAACGCTCTACGATCATATTAGGGTCCTACGGTTTAAAGTGGATTCCGACTACTATAAACCCGATGGCACCGTCGGGTCTCGAAAAAAAATCCCCGAGCACCAGAGAGCTAGACACTAGGCCATTCAGCCTCCCCCCGCAAAAAATTGAAAAAAAAAAATAAAAATGTTTGTGATTGCGCATGCGTGAATCATTGGAGTTCATGCATGGTTATATATTACTGTATGTTCTATCCCTTCATAAGTTTGTCGCATCAACTCCGACTCACCTTTTATAAATCAAGGAACAGATAAATATCATTTTCTAAGAATATACAAAAGAATCATATCTAAAGTAAAATGCATATCTAATCGATTTTCGAAGGACCCTTACAAAACTGGAAACATTTTGAAGAGACATCCTTTGAATACCTTAACTCTTCTATGTAATTTTTAACAAAAGATTTGGAATTCTGATTCAAGTAAAGATACACGAATGTCAAAAAAATATCAGAATATCCGACTCCATAATCCTTATTTTTTTTTGAGCTGGTACATAACTTTTATTCCCTTTTTTTGTTCAAAAATTTTCTCTCTTTTTGAAAATAAAACAAAACATGAAGGACACTTTGTAAACGAATCGACCTTAGGTTAATCCTATTACAAATGGTATAAAAAAAAGAGACAATGTCACATTTCAAAATAACCGCATGGGAATACAAATCTAAGCTCACAAAAAATATTATTTTCTCTTTTTAGCCTTTTTCTAAGCCAATTTTCTTTTTTTTTAAAGGATGAAAAGATAAACTTGCCGTTTTCTTTTGGTGTTTTTAGACGAACTTTCAGTTTCTTTAAAAGCAAGAAAAGAACTGCTAGTGTTTTGTTTCAAAATTACTTTTATTTTCTAAGATGAGTTACTGTTTGAGACTAATCTAGAGCAATTTTATTGTGGAAAATAATAAAAATGGTTAAGTGCGATATTTCTTGGAAAAAAAAAAAATTTAATATTATCACAAGCATTCTAAGCATCAATTTAATAATGGCATTATGAGTGAGTTTTTTGCATTTAGTATTTGTAAAGCCATTTATTTTTAAATAGCAGTGCTTTTATTAACTGTGTCAAATATAAATAAAGTATTTATGAGAAGAATATAAAAAGTATGTTTTATAATTTATGGGTATAATGTCTACAAAAATACATGGGTAAAAAAAAATAAGATAATAAATGGTAAGAGAATAAAGTAGAACATAGGTAGAACATTGCACAGAACTTAATGGGAAAGCTGTAACTGCATTGTAATTTTCGTCGCTGATTTCAACACTACTATGGATTTTTAATGTGCTTGATGTTTTCGTAATATAGTGTAAAATTTCGAATTTATGAATCAACTTTGATTGTTGAATATCCAAATATTGTTGTTGCCATAGAAATCAATTGATGTGTTTTAATAAACAGTCTAACATTTGCTTCAATACTTAAAAAGCATGAACTTATTACAGATTGACATGTATGAACCCTATTACTTAGTCTTGTATCATTCCTTTCAGGGAAGAGAGCATGTTCAGATATGAAATTCAAAATTGATTTCAATTTTTCTACTTTATTGATATTATTAGTGATAATTTTTGCTATATTATAAAAATAAAACCAAAGTCAATGCTTCAAAAGCAATGCTGTCAATGCTTCTCAAAGCAGTAAAAAAATATACGTAAAATCACTGAAGGTTTTTAAAAAAAAAATAGCATGTGCAATAGACGAGAATCAGATGCAGTACAATGCAGTAAATTTAAGGTTTTTCTCAGTTATTTGTTAAATGTTATTTTTTTTATTTAAATAGTTTATAGTATTTTCGTTAATAATCTTTTATTTATTTGGTAATTAAGTCTTTGAATAAAACGAAAAATAATTAACTCATAAAAATCGAATAATGGAAAATCTGGAATAACAGTAAGCATTTTTTTAAAAAAATCTAATATTATTTATAAATAAATTTGTGTTTAAATTTCATCAGTTTTATAGCGTTATATTACAAATAAAATAATTTCTCGATTCCATAATAAAATAAGGAGAATTCTTAAATAAAATAAATCATTTGATGCAATAAACGTTCACGTAAATTTATGAAAGTATTCATATTAAAATAAGAACAAACAAGTATTCATAAAACACGAATATAAAAATATTCATCGGGAAATATGAAAGTTTCCTTAAAAATATGAATACAACTCCCAAATATCACATAATAATTTGAAGCTTATTTTAAAATTAGAAATAAAATTGAATTCAAATAATAAATGAAAAATGTATACGTAAAATATTAAATGTTGTAGTAAGAAATATGAATATTTGCTTTATATAATATGTATAACAAAGTTTTTTTTTATTCAGGACAATTACATGAAAATTAGATTTAAAAAAATCTATAAATATAAAACAACATGTTTCTCGGCTTGCAGACAGAATTGTATTGAAAATTATACGTATAATAAAAAATATTATAAAAATATGACAATAGTATATTCTTATAATTGAAAATTAGGTTAAGGCTGACATGAATCGTTTTTCTTTTACTATTTACCTTCACAATAGGAGAAAATGTAAGGGCGAAAACGTTTAAGAATGCCATAAAAAATTTTGTTTAAAATTATCAATAGAAAAAAATCTAAAAAAAAATATTTTAAAAGAAACTGCTAAAGCAATAGGTTAAAAAGTTTTGAGGTTTTCTTTGAAACAAATTTATAACAAAACGTATAATAAAATTAATCATCAAGAATTTATTTCTGTTCAAATTTAAATTAGCTAAAGATATATAATAAAGATAAAGATATTAATAAATTATCAATGTATTTTTAAATGCATCACAGTATACTGACATCTAAATAAAAGTTTTGGATGGATGAAATTATCAAAATGATTTTAATAATTGAAACAAATAATTGATATTTACAATAGAATTTTTATTAGAATAATTTTATGGTGCTTTTTTAACATAAAAATATAGTTTTGAATACCAAGTATTGATGCTACTAAAAGTGCAGGCATACAGCAGATCCAGTATTGCCTGTTATCTTCCATGCCATGTTTTAAATCAAGCTGACCAAGTAAGAAACTTAGAACGCCAATAACCAAGCTGTTTCAGTCTTTTTTTAATATTAATTTTTATCCTAGGCGCGTCTCTGTCCCTCTTGGCCATTAGTCGACGAGCAATATTTACCGTAAAGAACGACAAAAAGCAATTACTAAATCCATTGTCAGTAACACAAAAAGAACAGTAGGGCATAAGCTGAGGTACTCTCCAGTCATGGGCACGCCATGGTCGCATAGGGGCAGATATCTGTAGCAGCAGTCCTATTTTATACAGGTGACTCTTTATGTAACCATGGCCGGTAACAAGTCTGAAACCTATCACGTCTACAGCACTAGGCAAGGAACTGAGAAATCTTGTTGACTTATTCAATAGGGAATTCTAATTTTCTCAGAAGCTTTCTCTCTATACAGGTTGAAACGGTTGGATTTGACAGAGAAAGATGCATATCATTTTAAAGGCCGAAAAACCAAAGGAGGATCAGGTTGCATCGTTTGTGGTCCATTCTTGGCCGACATCTCAACCTGCTCATTTCCATATATCCTACAATGGCTTGGAATCCATTGCAGAGCAATGAATTTCTTGGTGTTCAGCAGATTATTTATTGTCCTTATTAAATTTCAATAACATTAATAATTTAATTATTTTATTTTATTTTATAATCTTTATTAAATTTTAATTTTAAATGAAAAGTGCTATTTAGAAAATTGAACAGATAACTGTAAAAACAACAAGCAATACATAAATTTTGATCAAATATTTTTATATCAGATTTTTGGTCAAAATTTGAAATTGAAAAATTTTGAATTTGAAAAATTTAAATTACAAACAAAAGCCTCCAATTTTTGCATATGATTGGATACAAAATTTATATGGAATCCTTAGATAACTTGAATTTAATTGAGTTTAATAGAATATCAAATAATGCTCCAATGAAAAATAAATTATAATAATAATAATACGATTTAATTTTTAATACCTGAAATACATAATGATTTATAATTTTGAGCTAATTAATTAAAAATTTATGAGTTTTTTCAACTTAAATTTATCTATGAAATATAATCTGATTTTACTATGTAAGCAAATAGGTATGGGAACTTTTTGTTTGGTATTTCAATTTCATTTTGTAGCAAAAAAGTGTTCCATGGAAAGTTCAAAGTGCATTGAAAATATCGAAGAATAATCCAGAGCTCCGATTTTCAAAAACAACATTGACATTTCATTCAATTTATAGATTTTACCAAGGGCTTTTGTTAATATCTATACTTTTTTTTAACGGAAAGTCTTTTCCAAACAGCAATTTTAAAAATATTTTTAGCAAGCAGTCTTTTCTCCCTATACGGTAATTGATTACAATATATATTTCTTGAAAGAACAATTGGAAGTTTCGAACACACACAAAAAAGATCTGTAGTGATTTATCGTTGTGTTTTCTAGAAAAATATCATATCTCCAAAATTCTATGATATGTCTATGTTACATCTATTAGAGCTCTAGAAAAGCGCCATTAACATCCAAAGTGCTATAAAAGAACATTCGATATTTTACAGGCCTGTCGATACAGGTATTTTTTGCAGAAAGCGCAAACAAATAAATAATTTTTCGAAGTCATTGTGTTGAGAAGGAACATTTATAATACGAAAGGTTGTTCTCCTTTTTGGGGCTTCTATAAAAGAATATCAAATTGTTGCAAAAACGGCCACTGGATGTAAATAATTGAAATGTCAAATGGTGTCCACGTATCCGCCCACAAGGAGACCTATATTTCGCAAATCTGCAAATATGTTATAAATTTTTAATAACAAAAAGACGGAGTGTAGCTTATATATATTTCATTTATAGCAAAAATAGCTTTATTGCTTTAAAATTCCATTTGCAGTTTTAGAAAATAACAAAGTTGTTTATAATCCATAGCTCTTCTATTAAATCAAAATGTATTTTATTGTTCTAAAATTATTTTTATATTTTGCAAAATGTGTAATAAATGATATGAAAGCATTTTACATTAAACAACAAAGTAACCATAGATTTATAGTAAAATATTATTAAATTAGCATTATATTTTTATAACTTAGTAATATATAGCAACGAATTTTGCTTAAATGCAAATGCGTTTTAAAAGATAAAAAGATAATACTATTAATAGATTTAGCAAAATTTTTCCCCTAGCAAAATTTTTTTGCTTTTATGTTCATCAAATATTTCTTCATTTTAATATTTTTGTTACTTATAAAAGTATTCATATCACATACCTTTATTTAATATGAGATTATTTGATAATAATGATATTCTGACATATATTGGATATTTGAAAAATAACTCGCCGAATAAATAAACAATTATTTATACTATATTATTAATAAAGGAATATAAAGGAAAACAATATTTATCCACAAAACAAATAATTACCATGTTATTAAAAAGAATATAACGATACTTAAACAAGATCGCTGAAAGAAGAATTCTATTCTGGTTGAAATGAAAATAAAAATAGGCTTAATAACATATACACAATAAAATAACGAGCATTTTTAAACATGGTGTTTTCCTGAAACCTTTTTATTTAAAATATTCAATAATTTATTTATTTATATTACACTTCCGCATTCTTATATCACTGAAACCACAAAGTTTGAAACGTTGTTCCGCATATAAATAAAAGGACATTAAATTATTAATTAATATTTCAAATTTAATATGTATATCAGCTTTTTGATTTAAAATAATTCTTAAAAGATACAGTTCATAATAAAATACATCTTATATATCATAATCTTACATTTTAACTTAAAATAATCATAATCTTAATTTTAATAAAATACACCATAATCTTACATTTTAACAAATTTGAAAACTTAAAATACATTAATCTTACATTTTAACTTAAAATACACCATAATCTTACATTTAAAAAATACATTAAATTATTTAACTTAAAATTTCAAATTTACATTTTATGTATATCAGCTTTTGATTTTTTAAAAAATACATAATCTTACATTTTAACTTAAAAGATATAATTTTACATTTTAAAATACATAATAAAATACATCATAATCTTACATTTTAACTCTTAAAAAAAATACATCATAATTTTAACTTAAAATACATTTTAACTTAAAAAAATACATCATAATCTTACATTTTAAAAAATACATCATAATTTTAACTTAAAATACATCATAATCTTACATTTAAAATACATCATAATCTTACATTCTAAAATATATCAGAATTTTTCTAAATTACTTAAAACCAACTTACAAAAATATATCAGCTGATTTAAAATACATCATAATCTTACATTTTAACTTAAAATACATCATAATCTTATTTCAAGAATCTTACATTCTAAAATATGGTTTAAAAATTAAAAACATTTTTTTTTATGGCTCATAATCTTACATTTTTAAAATACATCATAATCATACATTCTAAAATAAAGATACATCAGAATCTTACATTTTAAAAAATACATCATAATCACATTTTAACTTAAAATACATCATAATCTTACATTTAAAAATACATCATAATCTTTTCTAAAATACATCAGAATCTTACATTTTAAAATCCTCTATTTTGTAATAAAATTTATGTCAAAGTAAATTGGTTTTAAAAATTAAAAATTATTTTTATGGCTCTGATAAAGATACAAAAAGGAAAAGAAAAAAAGCAATTCGTTTTATGTCAAATAATAATACCGATTCGCAAGCCAAAGTAGCTCTCTGCCATAAATTTTCGTTAAGGTGTCTACCGGAACAAGCACTAGAGCAAGCGTGAGACCGCTTGACCTTTGAGTAATTGTTTTCTTTTACGCTGGGCGCAAAAACCGCTAATTCGCCCTACACTCAAGAAAACCCTCTTTTTTTTTTTCCCCTCTACTCAAATCTGAGGGGTAAAAAAAAAAAAAGAAAAAAAAAATCTGGGCGATGAAGAAAGAAAACAAGGAGCAAATAATAATCATACGACATGGGAAATCGTGATTTTTCATGTTTTAATACCTTTTGTTTCATTGATCAATTTTTCACCCACCTAAAAGAACTGAAAAAAGTTTGACCTCTCCCACCTCTTTGGTATAATATAAGTTGGTAGTAATAATCCCCCAGAAAGTAGCTGTGCATAATATCACGTTCAGAAGTGCCTAACACCTGTTATAAAGAAACGCCGTGGTTGCGCTTTTAATAGCCTGTATGTACTATATAACTTGAGTCTTGAATGAAAAAAGTGAGAATGGTATGTTCGGATTGGTTCGTCTAGAATTTAAACTTTTTTTTTTTAAATGATAGAGAAGAGATGTATGGACATGTAGGATCAAGGGTCATATATATATATTATTCTCTGTGATTTACGGAAAAGCCACTAAATCTGTTGATAATTCAATTTTGTTTTCATTTTTATCATATATTTCTATAAAAGTGATACACGAAGAATTTAATTGAATGTGAGACATCATGGTGTCTTAAAATATAATTTAGTCGATGCCATTAATTTTTATGTATTTAAGTTGAACTTGCGTTTTGTAACCCTCATGTAATGTAGAGTGGATTATTTATGGGGTGGGTTATTTATGGGGTTATGAGTGGTTATTTTGAGATTTTTTTTTCTTTTTATAAAAAATACAAACATTTTTTTTTTTTTTAATGTTTCTTTCTAAAAGGTTTCTATTTCTCAATTTATTAATATTAAAAATTTCTTCATGATTATTTAACCTTAAATGAAAAAGCTTCGTTAAAGAGAAAAGTGCACTGATGCACTGGCAAGAACGCCCTGTGGAGTTCAGAAAAAATGGTCAGATGGCCAATAAACTCTTGCCTGGAGTATCGGATCTGAGCTGAGTATCGGATTTTTGGCTCAGAAGTGGAATCTTTCCACGAATCTATATGTTTTTAAATGTGTTAAATATTTTATTATCGAATTGTATGTTTGTGGTATTGTGCGTGTGCAAATAAAGCTGTGAGTTCTCCAATCTGTGCCTCAAGTATCTCAGCCCAACCACACCCAGTATCAATCTGGTTGCTCAACCTGCACACTACAATTATTTATTAAACGATCTAACTTCCACAACTTAAATTTTTTTTTTAGAAAGCGTATTCAATATTAGATTAATAAATAGCAAACATTAAATAAACATTTTTTCCTTTATATATTTTCAAAAACCGTTTTTCACTGAATAATCGAAGTTCTTATCTTTTGTTTCGTGGATCATTTAAGGCAAAAACTTATTTCTGAGCTTTCATTGCAGTTTTTATAGCTACAATAGATATCTTTAAGATAAAAAAAAGTACTCTAGTATTTTTTTTTTTCACAATACCATAGTATTTTAATACAAAAAAAAATTTATTTTGAATATTCCGAAACTGAGAAGTAGACCTCTAACTTTAAAAAACTTTTTTTTATCATTTAGAATATCTCTAAATCATCAATCCCTGAAGAAGAAAAAAAGGATAAATACGGTGACTTTCCCATCAAAGAATACATCTAAAAAGAATGGGAGATTTCTAGAGCTATCATTGCAGTTTTTATTGCCACAATAGATATCTCTAAGATAAAAAAAAAAGTACTCAAGTATTTTTTTTTCATAATACTATACTATTTTAATATAAAGGAAAAGCTTATTTTAATTATTCCAAAAACTGAAAAGTAACTTTTTAAAACTTTTTTTTTTTTTTTCATTTAGATCTCTAAATCATCAATCCCTAAAGAAAAAAACTGATAAATACAGTGGAAACTGATAAGTACAGTAATTTTTCCTTCAAAAAATACATCTAAAAAGAATGGAAGATTTCTAGAGTCATTCTCATTTTCTCAGTCTCTCAGTCATTTGATTCTCATTGCAGTTTTTATTGCCACAATAGATATCTTTAAGATAAAAAAAAAATACTCTAATATTTCTTTTCACAATACTTACTATATAGTATTTTAATATAAAGGAAAAATTTATTTTGATTATTCCACAGCTGAAAAGTAGACATCTAACTTTTAAAAACTATTTTTTTTATCATTTAGAAGATCTCTAAATCATCAATCCCTGAAGAAAAAAAAAAAGAATAAGTACCGTGACTTTTCCATCAAAGAATGCATCTAAAAAGAATGGGAGATTTCGAACCTCATCCATCCCAGCGGTGGATTCTCTCCCGAACGGTATTCTTTACAAGGCCCCAGAGATTCTGGAGGACACCGAATTCCCCAGAGTGCAGTTCTCTTTGGAAATCGAAAAGTCGAGTAAATCTGTCGCCACGAAGATTGCTGTCGATTCCGTTTATCCTTCTGGTATTAGACGCGTGGTGGGGTTCGTTATTTTGAAAGGCGAGAATTTGACGACAGAGGTCAGAATTCTACATTCTCTGAGCTATTATAAATAAATCATTCACCATTGGTGTTTCATAAAAAATAAAAATTTGATCATTACCTTTTATTAAAATGCCCGTATAAGTGAGATGAATGGAAAATATTTGTTCCTTGTTAATAGATGTTTGTTGTTATTCAAAGAATACGTCTAATACTTTTGCACTTTAAGAACTAGTTTTTGTAAAAAGATATTTATAGAAGTTCCATTAAAAAAATAGAGAAAATAAACTTTTTTTAAAAATAAATCACTTGTTTTTTCAAGGAAATGTTTGAAATAAATTTAACGTAAAGATAAAATTCAGTGCTTGTACTTGTATAATGAATATTTTTTAAATTTCAGAAGGAAAGGAAAAAACACCGTTTAAAGAAATTAAAAATTAACAGGATACTCAAATTTAAAAAATTTAAATTACGAATTACAAAATATTGATGTACTTAAACATATAGTAAAATATTGCTATGGTTCCTATCAAATTGATTTCTGGGATTGTTTTTTTATATCTATTAAAATGATAATTGTTGAATTACCCTCAAAAAGAATCTTCACTGAAAAGAATATTTTTATTAGAATTGTTATTTTATTCATTTTTACATTCTTAAAAGAAAATTGTAATTATTTTCAAAAATATCTTAGAAGCAGTATTTATTGCAGGTAACTGAATTGTCAATCTAATTTTTTTTTTTATCATTTGAATCTGATGGATGTTATGAATTTTCTGTTTTAATTATTTTCTATGCCTAATAATGTATACTGATTATTAAAATATATAATATTAATGAGCATCACTGCAGTTTATTTTTAAGAATTTGTCAATTTCCATAGCAATTGCAAACACAAAAATTGTAATTATCATTTAAATAATTTGAAATAAAAACGTTAAAATAAATGCAAATAAAAATATAACAATCTAAACAATTTAGATAAAATAATTTATTAAAATCATAAGCCACGCTTAATGAAGATTCAAATACTTATGAGAGATTTTTAGTTCTTTTGAGCCTATGAAAATAAATGTAAATAAATATATAACAATATAAATAATTTAGATGGTACAATTTATTAAAGTCATAAGCGAAGATTAGTGAACACAAAAATTTTAATTCGCGTTTATATAATTTGAACTAAAAACGATAAAATAAATGCAAATAAAATTATATCATGAGAAATTTTTAGTCTTTTAAAACAGAAACGAGGAATTTTCGTTGTCCGTCTGATCAAAAAAAATGATGAAAAATCTATGGCAACAATGCATGTTAATAAAAAAAGAAACACATAGAAGTCTTTAGAAAATTACTATGCAAATATCAAAAAACAATATGCGTTTGAGAAATATAAGCAGCTGGAATTTAGAATAAGTTTAAAATTCATTTTCTAAAATACCCTCTCAATTTTCTCCCTTGTAAATCTTAAAAGACAAACAAATAAAAAGTACCCCAAAATACATGAAAGAAAATGAAAGGAAAAATCAAATTAGATGAAATATTAAACTAATAGCAACTTTTTTGAGTTGATGATATTCTAAATAAGCATGTTTCGGTAAAAGAAGATAAATTCGTCTGTAAAAACGAAATAATTTGTGCTGACGAAATTAAATTAATTTCCTTTCAAATTACAGCTTTCCATCCTGTTATCAGTTTCTAAATATTTTGAATATGATACAGAAATTCTGAAGAAAAAAAAATTAATTTAAAATAACTTTTCACATAAAATAAGTTCTTCTATATTGGCGCAACAGTTCCAATAGTGGGCCAAGACAGCCTGTCTACTGGCAGATTTCGAGAAAGGTGATGTGTTCTTTTTACGTAGGATAGATTGTCAGCACTACTTCCAATGCTCTACAGTCATATTAGGCCGGAACCTACGGTATAAAGTGGATTTCAAACCACTACAAACATCTATAATACCATCGTGACTATAACCCGAAACCGATAAAATTAGTTATCAAAGAAAAATGTTTAAAACACAGATCTTCAAAAAAATATAACTTAATAACTCTTTAAAATAACTCTTGATCGCCATGGAGAGGAAATTTCTTTCGATACTATGAAAAGGAAATTGCCTTCTATGAAAATTTCATATACGTTTCCTATTCTTGAAATGTTAGTTGCATTTCTGTAATTTACTATTCTGTGGGTTTCTTCATTCCTTTTTTAAATTCCTTCTATTAGCTCACACTCTCCCTATATATATCTTGTTCAAATTTGCAATCGTTCATAAAATACTTTTTTATTCATCTACTCAAGTTCAAATACATTTTTGAACTTGTAGTGGATGACACTGGATGTTAATACAGTTTTTTTCAAATATTAATTAATGAATTAAATATAATTAATTAATTAAACTTTTTTAGATTTAAGTTGCATGTATCTACCAATAGATGGCGCTGGATAAACTTTAAAAAATGAATGAAAATTACTTATAAAGGACTTCCTGCAATATAGTGAGAAAAAAAAAGAAAGAACTGACATTAAAATTTTTTTTTTATATTACTTTTTATTTGTCAAATATCCTGATAAGATAATGAAAACATAAATATAGGATTCAGATGAACTCCAAGTTTCCTACAAAATAAATTAACGGAACTGAGAGAAATATTATTTAGAATATGGCATTCATAAAAAACTGAAAAGCCAGCTTTTCATAATAAAAGAATATAATCGAAACAGCATTTTAGTACATTTTTTCCACTTTTTTTACAGTTTATTTTTGCAGAAACATCCTTATTTATTGCAAATAATAATGAACCATAAGTAAAAAAAATTGTGTTGAGTTTCTTTCTTTCTCAAAAATGAATTGAGCAAAATGAAATATGCATTTGAAATCAGGACAATCTTCTCATATAAAATCAAAATATAATCAAAACAAAGAAAAGAACAGATTTGTACAATTCATAGAGTTTCCAAAATAACAAATTATTAGTTTCAAAATAACAAATTATCATTTCTTACGAAACGATTTCATTTATATAAAAATAATGAATAACAGTATTTCTTGTATGCCAAGTATTATGATGTGATAGGAAAAACAAGTAATATAAAAAAAAAAATATTTTAAGTCAATTCCTAATTTTTTTTTTAACTATAACGCAGAAAGTCCTTTATAAATAATTTTCATTCATTTTTTAAAAATTTATCTGGCGCCATCTATTGGTAGATATATACAACTTAAATCTCAAAAAAAAACTGAAATCAATTAATTAAATTCAATTACTGAATTAATATATGAAAAAAAACTGCATTGACATTCAGTGTCATCCACTACAAGTTCAAAAAAAAAAATGTATTTGAACTTGGGTGGATGAATAAAAAGTATTTTTTATGAACGATTGAAAATTTGAACAAGATATATATAGGGAGAGTGTGAGCTAATAGAAGGAATTGAAAAAAATGATGTAAATTTGAAATCAGAATTATTTTTTGGCATGAAATCAGAATTTTAAGCAACTTTCCCTTTTCTTTCCATTATTTTTTTCTCATTCTTTGCAAAACATTTATCATTCTATCTGAATCAATTTGTAACACTGAGACTGATTCTTGTCGTAACAAGCTCTGCAAAGAAGAAGAAGAAATGTACGACGTCCCAGTTTCGTGGCAAGCCATCATCGAATGTCACTGTTGAAGAGATCATTTAGACAACTGATCCCGGATCCTCGAGCCGTTTTACGTAATCGGTGTCTATTCCTTAGCACATCCGCCAAGTGTTGTTTGCCTAATATCTAAATGAATAAATTGCAGTGGAGTCGGCTAAACACACACATGAGGGTGATTTCTCTTCACCTTCACCTCTTGCTGCAGTGTCCCTATCAGCAGGTTTGTATCGCTGCTGAGACCGCCTTGACACTCGTTCGGCATTTGCTAATTTGAGCTTAATGGCGGTGGGCGGCTTGCTGACCTCTTGGTGCAGGTTGCTTGTTTCTTCTTTTTTGGAAGGACGGAATAAAGATGGCTCTTTAACCTAAGCTGACGGCGTTAAAGAGTTGCTCGCACCACAGCATCCTGACCCAAAAAATGGACGAGGCGGGCATGCTTTTCGTGCGTGTGGTCCCCACAGGTAAGAGGAAAAGCTCAATTAAGTTGAAAGTATGGGAGACGATAACGGCAACGAGACTGTGTTTCGTTTTTCAAAGCCATAAAATTCCACCATGTAGGAATCGATATTCATAAATAAATGAAAAACAAGTAATATAAAAAAAAAAAAAATTTTTAAGTCAATTCCTACTTTTTTTCACTATAATGCAGAAAGTGCTTTAAAAATAATTTTCATTCATTTTTTTAAGTTTATCTGGCGCCATCTATTGGTAGATACATGCAACTTAAATCTAAAAAAAAACTAAAATTAAATTAATTAATTTTAATTATTGAATTAATATTTGACAAAACTGTATTAACATTCAGTGTCATTCACTACAAGTTAAAAAAAAATGTATTTGAACTCGAGTGGATGAATAAAAAGTATTTTATGAACGATTGAAAATTTGAACAAGATATATAGAGGTAGAGTGTGAGCTAATAGAAGGAATTGAAAAAAATAATGAATTAATAAAATTTTTTGAAGTAATTAAAATAAGCAATATATTAAAGAGTATAAAAATAAAATAAGAGCAATTAATCAAAATTAAAAATTAATGATATTGGGAAAAAAAGCCTACTGAAATGTTTGGATGATGCTCTTTATATTGTCGATATAAATTTGGAATTGGCTGAACGAATAAAGATGAAAATCCTTTAGACAATTGGGTATTTAAAAAAATGCGAATTTAGTTAAGAAGAGAACAATTACACATTAATACTTAATTCAATTCCTTCTATTAACTCACACTCTGCCTATGTATATCTTATTCAAATTTTCAATCGTCCATAAAATACTTTTTATTCGCCCACTCAAGTTCAAATACATTTGTTTTTAATTTGTAGTGGATGACACTGGATGTTAATACAGTTTTCAGATATCAATTCATTCATTAAATTTAATTAATTAATTTTAGTTATTTTTACATTTAAGTTGCATATATCTACCAATAGATGGCACCAGATAAACTTAAAAAAATGAATGGATATTATTTATAAAGGTCTTTCTGTAATAGAGTGTGAAAAAAAGTAGGAATTGACTTTACATTTTTTTTTTTTATATTACTTGTTTAAACATTATCTACCATTGGTCTTTATTAATTAGGACAGTACGTCGCTGTATAGGATAAATTGCTTTAAAGATTAAACTTTTGTAAAGGAACTTATACAGCAAGAAACAATTATTAATACTTCAGGCTCATAGAAGAGGAAACTTTTATGAATAATTTTGATCTAATGTATACTTTACATATGGACCAGAGCAGCCTGTTAAATGAAGTGTTGAGCTTACAAGTCAGGACATTTTATATCTAAACTCGACAAGTAATGACTATCCAAAAAATTCCTTATCTATAGAAACGATAGCCAGTGTAAATTCGTCAGATGTAGATTCCTTAGATCACAGAGGGTGGTGCTAATTTCCAAATGTCTACCTTTTTGCTTTTTGTTTAAAAATCTGATGGTAAACTAGACACGCCATGTAGAAAGCTCCCTTATTTGAAACCGGGATAATGCTGATTCTGCTACATATCTGCCGTTGTAGTCATAAATGGCCTCATGTAAAAGTACATGATATTTAAAAAGCAACATCATTTGGTAGTATTTCAGCTACAGTAAGAAAAAACTACGTCAATAAATTTTATTGAATGTTTTACTCGCTTTATATGAAATTATTACATATTATGCAACAGTTAAAGATATGTTAAAAGTTAATAAAAAATCCTATTACAATTACATAAGTTATCTTAAAAGGAAAGGAAACAACTATTCCAAATTCTAATATCTCATCACTTTTTTTTTTTTTCGTTCTAATGCAGCTGTCAACCACTTAGACAATTGTCTTTGATGCCATAAGGCAAGTGCTGCACAGACGTTACTCTCTTCGCATTACCCAGGGGGCGCGTGTAACTTGAAGATAAGCCACGGACGCGAAGTAACAATGTCCCCACAACGCTCGTGTTAGGACCGGGACCTACGGTTTTAAAGTAGATTTCGAACCACTACAAACATCCATGGGCAAGCCGAGTTTTGAACCCGATACCTGTGGTACCAAGCGCCAGAGCGCTAGCCACTCGGCCCATCAGGCCCCCCAATATCTCATCACTATTAGGAGGAATTTTACCTAAATTAGAAACATGGATTCCAAATATCCCTTATGATGTGCTTGCTAGTTGAATAAAGTGAATTCTTTGTACATAATAAATATGCAAATATTTCATCATTTCTTGAAATATAATACAATTGAATTTTTTTTCCGAATCTGAAAGAGATATGGATGAAACGCTCAAGGTTTAAAAGATATAACCATTAAAATATTTACTGCATACAGATTTAAATATTGAATAATTCATGGGAAAAAAAAAAGCATCTTATATTTTTTAATGCTTTTAAAGTAAAACGTGTGTTTCTTACGACTTTATTAAAAGCAAACCAGACAAAATGCATGCAACCACAAAGCAAATTGGCTCCAGATGGCATAATCAGTGCACATTTACAACGAAACAGGCGACACATAGTGTCTGATGGCTCGCAAACAAACCTTGAGGAGTTCCATTTTGCTACAAAGTAAAATTAATCTACGATTGTCACGCTTCGATGTTTTTACAGTGCGGTGGTGCCTACTGGAAAACAACAGCCCAGTGGAAAGAAAGCAAAGGTAATATCTATAATTTGCACGAGTATCAGGGACTCTCGACATTTGTGCAATATCTTTGGCGCCTGCAACGCCTACAACCTCTTTAGCTCGGTTTGCAAGAGTTTGGTTCCACCTTTATGTGCGTTGTAGGAGGTTAAATTAGTTCTGGGAACCGGTAAGTTACGTTAGGCCTTTGGAAGAAGAAAAAAAAAAATTCGATGGCTTTTTCAAATAGCCAACTCTTTGAATGAGAACAATCAATCTGGTTTTTATTTAGTGTTGATATTTAGCTGTATTCTGAAGCAATTTGTGTGTTATGCTAATGAAGAAATTTTTGTTACGAAATCAATATAAGATGTTACCAAACACTGTAAATATTGTATGGAAAAAGATTTGGTCAGGAAACATTCTGTCACATATAATGTTGATTTTTTCTAAATGTTTCTTATAGTATTTATTGAAATTTAGTAATTATTTTTAATTACGAAATTAAAATTTGTTTTCTGAAATGATACATGAATATTAAGTTTTAAGTAAAATGTAATTAACACACAAACTAAAATTGTTAATTATTAATATATGATGTTTTTAATTTGAAAAATTTAAAATTCTTATAAATATTCCTATTACTGTTATAATTCAAATTATTTTTAATGAGGTACACCAAAATGGATAGGTTATATGATCAATAACGTAAAATGAATTATTTATATTTTCTGAGATAAATTTGAAAATGTATTACAAAATTAATTACAAAATTAATTACAAAATTTATAATTACAAAATTTTTTTAAGAATATTACGTATGACGCAAGAAGACAGAATTATTATTGTAGTGCAGAACTATTACAGTGTGATTATAGTAGAATAATTATTTAGTAAAATATAAATTAAAATTATAAATTATAAAGCTAAAAAATTATAAATTAAATATTTAGATTAGAAGTTATTATAGTGGAATAATTATTTATTAAAAACACAATAATGAAAATTAAAAAAAAAATGCCATAAAAAACTCACATTGCTGTCGATTTATAAATTGTACAAATGAACTACAAATTTTATAAAATATTTTAGGATGTATAAAAATTCAAATACAAGTATGGTAACTTTCAAAATGTTTTATTATCCACAAATCAAAACGCTTCATAAATATGCTACATTTAGTTAAAAACACGCTTTTTATGTAATGCAGATTAAACGCATTCAAGTTATATTATGAACACGAGTTGAGAAAGCAAAAATAAATTATTTTAATTTTTGATGACTTCAACCAAGTTAAAGTAATCAAGTACTATTTTTAAATTAATAAATATTAAGGAAAAAAAGTTTTAAGTTTATTATTTTTAATTTACGATTTTATTAAACACACCTATATAGTTACTTTCCTTTACTAATAACACATTCTTGAGAGAACCTCAATAAAAATCAAATAAAAAAATGTAATCATAGCATGCAAGTGCTTAAGAACACTAATTTTCCTCACTTTAAAAACTATTCTTTATTCTAACATTATACATTATCGTCATCCATCTTACTCATTCTCACTTGACTTCATTAAAAATGATTTGCTTGCGAAAGATTCCTTGCATAATAAATGATTTTTTATATCTTCCTTTTTCAACTCTTGATATTTTAAGTATTAACAGATAATTAACCTTTTATTCTCAATGTGAAAATTTTACCGTTATCAGAATATTTGTTTGATAATCAAGAGTAATTAATGAAAATTTTACAAAAATGGAATGAATGTTGTTTTTTACAGAAAAAGGGAAATGCAGATACCGCAAAGATTTGAATACCAGTGAATGTCACATCACAATTATTCACTTTTAGAAGATAAAAGTGGCAGTGACTCGAAATGACATAATGTTTAATAGCTTTACCCTACATTTAAAGCCTTCATTAAGTATTTACAAATGGATTTTTAGGCAAATTATACTTTTCTTAAAGTGAGGTTATTAGTTCGTATTTTCATATTACTGCGTTAAAATTGTGTTTACGAATAGGACAATAAATTGATGGGAGAAAAAATATGAATCAGATATTCAATAATAATTTTTTAAAAGTTATTTTCAGTTACTTTAATAACGGTGTCAGGGCACAATCTAAATATTTAAAACAATTATTCTAAATAAATGTTTAAACTGCATTAGGTATAAAAAAGGTTTTTTTTTTTATTATTTTTCCATTAAAACAAAATCAATAAATGTGCCATACTTATAAAGTGAAAATAGTGGTGTAACTATAAAATGTTAACGTTGATAGTAAAACAACTGTAATGTTTTTTTTTTTTATTTTGAGGATTGTAATACTTCAAATATATTTTAGAACAGAAAGTATAATTGAAATAGCATATTTGAATAATTTTTAAAAGTTGAAATAATTTTTATAATTGAAAAGAGCAAGTATTTACATATTTATTATTGTAGGCTACATATAATTTCTTCTTCTTCTTCACTGGCGCAACAGCCCCAGGTAGGGCCAAGGCTGTCTGCCTACTGGCAGATTTTGAAATAAGAAAAGTTTTCTTTTACAGGGTAGTGTTGTCAGCGTTACGCCCAACACTTTACAGTCATATTAGGGCCCAGGATCTACTTATTAAAAAAAGTGGATTCCGAACTACTAAAAGACATGGATTCCAACTACTGAAAACTGGAATCTTAAGAATGTGGCACCGTGAGCTGTCAATCGACCATCGGGCCCCACATAAAATTTATTTATCGTATAAATGAAACGAATGAAAGTATTATTTATTATTTTGACCTGATGCTACTAATCGCCAATTTTAATTTAAAAATAAATCAGAGTAATCAATTGAATAAAGTACATATGAAACACAATTTCTCTTTAAGAATTAAAGTTATATAGTAATATTAAATAAATTATTTTTTCAACTCTAATTTAGTTACGAAAGGAAGATAAATAAATGTAAGCGGAAATAGTTCTGTAACTATCAAATGTTAATTTTGATAGTAAAACAACTGTAATGTATTTTTATTTTGAAGATTATAACATTTCAAATATATTTTTTAATAGAAAATATAATTGAACCTTTTTATCTTTTATAATTGATTTTTATAATTGATAATATTAATAAATATCATACTAAATTACGTGATTTTACTTAAAAAGTAAGATTACATTATGACTAATAGGTTCATTGATTGATCGATTTCCCTATATGATATAGAATTGTTGATTACGAAAAATACAAAAAATTACATATGTGGGTTTTTTTTTTTTTTTTTTTTTTTTTTTTTTTTTTTTTTGTTAATGTTTTTAAATTTGTTTTACGAATTCAGTTTTTCTCTAATCGAAAATTAAGAAATTTAGTTTGTTTGCGTTTTCGAATTTACGATTGCTTAAAATAATTTTTTAAATTTAATAAAGAAAATGAAAATATTTTTTTAAATTCATATAGTTTTAAAAAAATTTTTAAAAAGTTTGAAAAAATATTAATTAGAATAAAAATGTTTAATCATTAGGGTATTTCAAATTAAACAATTTAAATAAGACCTTGTATATTTTAATAATACATATATCGAAATTGTTCCGAATTTAAATTAAGTGTATTTGCTCTTAAAATATATATAAGTACGGCTGATTTTGAGCATTTAATTGTGTAATATTAATTCGTTAAGTTTTCATTTTATAACAAAACAAAATAATTTCCTACATCTACAAAAAAAAAAGAAAACATAATAATAACATAATAAAATATAATATCTTTTTAATGTGATATTTTATTTCTATAAAGAATTTTCTTTGGAAATTATAAGAAATTGAAAATATTTCGTCCCTGAAACATCTAGTTTTTTTAAAAGTTATATAAATTACAGATGATCTAAATGCCTACTACATTTCTCCCATATATATATTCCGGAAAATTAGAAAAATATCATAAAAAGAAATCGTAGGACTTAAGAAAATATTACTGGCGACTTTTATTTACTAGTATTGATAAGTAAAGAACTCACATTTTTAAGCGTTTTCCAGAAAATATTTCAATTTTTAAATTCAATTTATCAAAATTTCATTTAAAACAAATTAAATTTTAAAACCTTTTTTTTTCACATTTTCAAGTAGTAAATAGTAACGCTATCACTGACTAGATATTTTTAAAAATATTTTATTAAGTAAAATTTTTAATGTTTTCATTACGCCAATTAATTACTTTAAGAACATGCTGAAAATGACAAATTAATGAGTTTAAAATGTATATCTGAAAACTATTAATTTAAGAATAACTATGAAGTTAAAAAAAATTACTAAAACTTTTAACAATATATTACTTTAACATTTTAATTCTAAAAAACATACGCCAAGAAAAACAACGGAAAAAAAAGTAAATAAACATATCAAATCTTTATCACCTCTTTTAAACAGCTTAAAAATATTACACTTAAAAGAAAAACCCAGAGAGATTATCTTAAATAAGTCATGATCATTTACAGTAAAAAAAAAATGCTTGATGGTGAAAAAAAAAATGTTTTTAATGCTGAAGTTAGTTTTCATTATTTATTTAATTGTTTTTACAATGTCTGTCCATAAATATTAAGGAAAGTCTCAATGGGATGACATCTCCATTTCGTCGGCGGATAGCTATCGTAAAAACCTTGCTTTATCAAAAAGTTGTTTTCTATAATTATTTCCAAAACAGGCTTAATAGATTTTTGCAAAAAAGTTCTAAAAAAACGAGTTTGGCATATCAAAGGACCCCTTCAGCAATCAAATGTACCCAAACAAAGTCAGTTCAAATCAAATCAAGAAAAGGCTGTTGTAAAAAACTCAACGTCAACTGTTTAAATCAGTTCGATAAAAACTACTTAAAGATTCAGAAAAGGTCCATAGAGGATGATAAGGAAAGTCTCACATTAAACACTTGGAAGAATTAAATTCCATTTCTACCTGATTCTCTCAGTAGGAGGCATTTGAATAGGCTTTTTTTTTTTAATCGCTGCTTGCTTTACACCAAAAAGTGCTAAATGGATTTGAGTTGTAAATTATTGTAATCTTATCTGAAAGTGTTACTTTTAGGAAGATTTATATATTGTCTTTGTGGCTTATTTTGCTTGCGCAATGGATGCCACCCTTATGTGGCCTTTAGAATAAGTAGTCAAGAGGTCGGGAAAATACGCCGGAGGTTTTCCATTTTGCGCATTATTGAATTTATTGCTATTATTATTATTTTTTTTAAATATTCGTCTCAGTCAAGTTGATGAATGTTTAACAATTTCCTTACTGACCGATTTCATTTGAATATCACAGCTACAGCATTTCAAGTTCACTTCAAAAATTTAAAAATATATGCAAAACAAACTGCCTATTTCGGAGCCTTTTTGAAATGTGGTTTTTTTTTAAATCAGAAATGCAAGGACTTATAAAAAAGGCCGTCATGAGTTGTATGCATTCATTGTAAATAACTGAAAAACACAAAAAGAAAAAGAAAAAAGAAATTTTTTTTTAATATACAACAAATTCATTTTGTTCATAAATAAAATAAATCACGTAATATAACAAAAATAAATATTTGAGGCGTGAAGCTATATAACGCGCATTTTAATATTACATTATTTTAATAAGTATTTAGTATTCTGTTCGATTTTTGTAACAATCAAGTACAAAAGTAATCGAAAGTTTTTATCTATTATAGTGTGCTGGTTGTGCAGATGGATTGATTATGTTGAGACGGCAGGTTGTGTAACCAGGTGTGGTTGAGTTGAGACTGGAGACACAGGTTTGAGAACTCCCAGCTTTATTTACCCAAGCCAAAACACCACAAAGATACAATTAAAGACAGACGATATTTAATACACTTAATGACATATAATTATAGATTCATGGAAGTTTTCCACTTCTAAGTCGAAAAACCGATACTCAGGTACGCACGGGAGGTGCTAAATATACTTCCTCTCCGAGTGAGAGTCTGTAGGCCAAATAATGCGCTGATGTGCGCTAAAAATATTTCCTTTCGTGATGAGAGACCATAAGCTAAACACTTCTCTGAGGAAGAGCAGGTTGCGCAGTACTTCCTCTCGGGTGAGAGTCTGTAGACCAACTGGCCATTTCTTCTGAACGTCACAGGGGGCGCTTCCAAAGCACATTCCTGCTCAATTTTTATATTCATGCTCAATAATATGTAATGATCCAAACATGTTTGTACATTTTAAACAACTACATTTAATTTTAAAAGGACAAAATTTATTAATTATAATATTTATTTTTTGATAATATTATGGTAGAAGTAAAAGCATTTCACAGATAAATATCCTGCATCCTGACAGACAGGTTGTTGATCTTCTTCTTTGCAACAAATAAGTAAATATGCATAAACTATTTTTTTTTTTAATATTTAAATGTTTACTTTTTTAAATCAAAGCTAGATCCTGTTTCATCATTATTTCAAAATCGAAAAATCTTTCATAAATACATTATTTATCGAAGTAAAATTGGTATGAGACAGACAGTTTGGAATACAACGGCTGCCCGCATAAAAAGTCTGAACCCCAGAAGATAGACAGAGAAAGAAAAGAAAGTCTTTTTAAAGAAGGAAGACAGAAAGAAACTTTTAAAGTCACCTCAAACAAGAAAGAAAATGTAGTACATAATAAAAAAAAAATACGTTATTTGTAAATAGGTAGCAGATTTATTATTACTAAGAGTGTAAAGTTGTTATAAATAAAAATCGAAAAATAAATTTATTTATATATATAATATTTAGAATATATTTATAAAAAATAAATATTCAAAAATCAATTATAAATATTGGAGTGCATCGAATTTTCAATGTTAGCCTAAGCTATTTTGAAAGATATAATATTCAAGGCAGTTAGGTGAATAAAATGAATCTTAATTTTTTATATTATGTTTTCAACTAGTTCATACCCATCTATAAACCATATTCTATGTTATTTAAGATTTCAACCTGTTAATTATACCTAAAAATTTCCTTCCATGTTAATAGTTAACAGTGCATAAATAATTAACAAGTTGTTAATCCATAATAAGTGGTTAATATCACACTCTCTTTTTTACATTATTTTTTTACATTTTTATACATTGCATGAAAGACAAAAAATTTAATTTCCCTAAAAAATATATGAATAGAAAATGTTTACTTACAGTAATAGTTATTTGTTATTTTTTATAATAGAGAGATTTCAATTTGTTAACTATACCTAAAAATTACATTCCATGTTAATAATTAACCGTACACATAAATAATTAACAAGTGATTACTGCATAATAAGTGGTTTAAATATCACACTCTTTTTGCAATAGCATGAAAAAAAAAATTAGTGTACTTGTCCTAAAATATACGAATATAAAAATGTTTACTTACAGTAATAGAGTTCCTCTTGAAATATTCCATCTTTGGAATGAAAAAGTTTTTTCTTTCGACCGAATTCAATAAAAATTTAATTAAAATATAGGTTAAAACAAAGTTAAATAATTATTGATTTGAAATTATTTATAGTGAAAAGAAAATATCTTATTAAATGATTAGAAAATATTTATTTATTACTAAACAATATTTTAAACCATAATTCGCAATTTTATTCCAAGGAGTAAATGTTAAAAATTAAAATTGCCAAAAGCAAACGATTTAAAAATTATATATTTTAGTAGAAAAAAAAAACTTTATATCTTACAAAAATAATGTTATTAAAATAAAAAAATTATAAACAATAATAGATAATTAAAAAAACATTAATTTAGAACATGTAAAAATTATATAAACATCTCAATAAATTATTCTAAAATTTAAAAAAATCCAGAAGTTCTTTTCTCAGCTATTGCTCTCTAGTGCGTCTATTTTTTTCACGCTTTAATTCAAATTTGAATCACTTAATTTTCAAACGATTATTTAGAAAATTTATTTGAGTGAAAAAATATCAAAATATTGTATTTTGAAATTTGAAATTGCATAAATTATTTTTCGTTTAAATTAAATTAACAATTATAAGTTATTATTAACGTTTCATACGTTTATTTTTAATAATTATAATTTTTTTAAAAAAAAAAAAAGTTACCTGACAAGGATTAAGGATTTCAAAAAGGATTTTGATAATTTAAAGGATCTTCGAAAGAATACTGATAATTTAAAAATGATTAAAATTCGAGAGTTTAAAAGTGTTTTATCTAAAAAATAAATACTACTTCAAAGGAGATTGTATTATGGATATATATTATGAAATATAAAACAAACTACTTCAACTTAAATAAATATAACCGATTAAATAAGATAATATTTGGGAAATACAATTACTCTATGAATCGAAACAAATTTTGATAAAGAACGAAAAAAAACCAATCTTACTTTGTATTAGTGTTAAAAAAATACAACTGACTAGACAATAATAGCAATGATATGATATTATTATTCAAGAAATTATTATGGAAAAAAATGTTTTGGAATTTTAAATCAGAGAAACATTTATAAAAAATAAGAAATACTAGCATTTAGTAATTAATTTCAATCAAATTAAAAAATGTTTAAAACAGATTATTTACCAGAGTTCTAAATTTATTCAAGGAAAACAATTGGACTTTTTATTTTTATTATTATTTTTTATTTTTTCTTTTTTTCTACGATTATGCAAAATATTTTATGTACAAATAAATTCAATTCATTTTAAGGTGTAATTTAAGCATTTAATTTTTTTCTGGTAATTAATAAATTTTATCATAATTTTTAAATCTAATAACGATATAACAATCAATATTTCTTATAAAAATATTTTAAAAATTCATCTCATTTTAGATTCCAGAAAATACTTCTTTGAACTTATATGGATACATTTTTTAACATCTAATTAAGTAATTTAAGAAAGATATTTAGTTAATAAATATTTTCCTCTCTTGTGCAAACGTTGTCAGTATGAAAATGAAATGTTTTCTTTTTACGGAGTAGGGTGACCCATGCCCAACAGTCATATTAGACCGGGCCCTACGGTTTAAAATGGATTAGATCTCGGTTTAGATGGTATGTATACGAAGTAGTGTTAGGTTTTTTATAAATATATTCTTAATAATTGAGTTTTTAATTTTGATTATTTTTTTTTTTTTTTTTCTAATGAAGCTGGCAAATACCTAGATATCTTTTTAGCCATAAGCAAGGGCTGCACCGACGTTACCTACTTAGCACTACTCAGGAGGCACGTGTAGCCTGAAGATATGCCACGGATGAGGAGTAACAATGGCCTCGCAACGCTCTACGATTATATTAGACCGGGACCTACGGTTTAAAGGGGATTATGAACCACCACAAACATCCAAGGCACCGTCGAGACTTGAACTCTAAACCTGTGGTACAAAATTCTAACCACTCGGCCATCAGGTCCCTAATTTTGATTATCATGTAGTTAATAAATTTAGAAATTTATGGTATATATGCTGAAGATTAAAAACCTCGAATTAGAGAAATGTAATTTTCTTTAAATCTAAAAATCTTTTACCCTGAATTATATGTGATACAAACATTTTTTTTTTTTGTCTTAACGATTTAGAAATCCTTTTTATAAAACTGTTAAGTTTATATTAAACTATTGCTCACAAAAATAATGAGATGTTTCAAATTATTTAAAATATCTAAATAATAACCTTCCGACAGCAAAAGAGTTATTTGACTATTGAAAGCAATCCAATTTTCGTTTATTCTGCATACATCGAAGGTTAACAGAAATCGGATAAACTTGGATCTTTTATCTCAACTAATCACCTATAATAATATAAAAAGTCACGAAGTTATTTATCACTGTTTAAAAGGTAGTAATATTTCCATTCAGTTTTATCAATGGTCAATAAAAAATGAATTTTTTCCCATTCAATAATAATTAATTATTTTCCGAAGTTAATTAGAAGAGTTAATCTTTTTTTCCCTCCTTGACTTGAAATATAAAAGCATGCTTAAAAGGAAATAAAAAAAAAAAAAGTACCATAAACATTTAAATAAACATTTAAGAATGATATATTGAAGAAATTCTTTTGTCGAGGCAATAAAAAATAAAACTGGAAATTTTTCTAAGTATTTCAAAATATTTTCAATGTGCTAATATTAAACGTGTCATTAATTAGCTAAATGGTTAACTCCCAGTTTCAGGTCTTTGGGTCAAGTCCGGTGAATAACGTTATTTCGATTATACATCAAAAACAATTTTAAATAATGAAAAAAAAAGTAGAAAGTAATTTAACTTTTTGTAAGCTTTTCATGTGAATCACACAATGGACGGTTCGTAGACTTTAGGGGTCGCCTAAGGGATGGTTGTTGAAATTTTGGATTATTGTCATGTGTCACTACTTCTCTTTCATGGAGAGATTTTTCTATATGATGCTGGTATACTATGTTCTATTATCTTAATTGACAGACCGATTTAATATAGTTTTAACTGTTTAATTAGTTTAATTTTGTAGTCAATTTAATAGAGGTTAAGATTGTAACTGCAATTTAAAAACAAAATTATTTGCTATTGTTATTTTATTTTAAATTCTATATATTATAGTGCGCAGGTTGATCAGCCAGATTGTAACAGGGTGTGGTTGGGTTGAGATGCTTGAGGCACAGGATGGCGACATACATTTAAACTCACTTTACTCACTTTATATACACATGCACAAATACCACACACATACAATTAGAAATATACCTTTTTCAGCACATTTAAAGACATATAATTATTCGTGGAAGGATTCCACTTCTAAACCCAAAACCCGATATTCATCTACGCGCGGGATGCACGAAATATACTTTCTCTATGGGTGAGTGTGTATGTATGCAACTAATACGCAAGATTGCGCTAAATATTTCCTGTTGGGGTGAGAGACTAAACTAAACGTTTCTCAACAGAAGCATGGTTGTATAATTCTTCTCGGGTGAGTCTCCAAGGTCTACTGACCATCTCTAAATAGGGCCTCCTGTCAGGGTGTAGGAGGAAACACTGTTACATGTAAAATTTTTACTCGAATTGCTTATTTTATTTGGAACTGAACACTCCTGTTGACTAATTATGCGCTTAACCACGATTTGGGCTTAATCTAATTTATTCATTATATTGGTATTCAAGTTAAAAAGTGCATTCCTTTCTCGCATTTTTTTATTTGTTTAACATCACCTCGTGCCCACTTAGTTATACTACAAACAGTTGATCAATGTGCGATGCGAGGTAAAATGTTCAGGGCTAACAGCCCACATTTTCACTTAAACCGAAAAACTTCCTCCAGGCAGTCAGTCTGACTCCTAGACGCGCTAAATTCATTATACAATTACTATAGAATCTAGAATCTCCTGTTTTTCTGAAAGTAGTGACTACAACGAACTCAAGTGGACTTGAAATAAGCTCTGCTTCCTCGCTAATTATGCACCTAACCACGATTTGGGATTTCCTCATTTATTTATTCATTCTATTTGTATGCAAGTTATAAAGGTTGCGTTTCTTTCCTAGATTTTTTATTTGCTTAACATCAATGAGCCTCGCGCCACTCAGGTATATTAGAAACAGCTCATCAATGTGCAATGTGAGGTAAAATGTTTAGGGCTAACTGCTCCACGTTTGCAAATAAATCGGAAAACATCCTCCAGGCAGTGTTACTGTCGATGCGAGACACTCTACACTCGTTATTACAATCACCGTAGAATCTCCTGCTTTCTGAAAGCAGTGATTACAACGGATTCGTCAAGAGGATTTGGAACTGAACCCTCCTACTCTAATTATGAAATTAATCCCAATTCGGGCTTTCTCAAAGTTTCAAATTTTTTTTTAATGACTTTGGTATACTTAAAAATAATATACGAAAAACATTTAATAGCTATAAGTATTTACTTAATGGAAATAACAATAAATGAATCCATTATAATACTATTAATGATGATCATTTACTTAAAATGATATCTAAAATTTGCTGTAATGAATACTCCACTACTATCTCTGCAGTAAGGATTTTTATTTTCAATCCTCCACAAAATTGAAGGTACAACCAGAACCCAATTAACGTTAAAATTACTATCTTACCAAGTATTTAAAAACCCTTCTTTCGATATCACCCTGATAAGCGATACTAAACCGTACATCAAAGACCTCTCATACGGTTAAAACCACATAGACAGATACATGACCACAAACTGTAACTAGGCAATAACACGGTCTTCAAGAATGGGCAATAATTACACCCTTCCCCCATGAGTTGCACCATTTGCTGGGCTCTATCGCACATGAATTCCACGGTTCTCAATCCCATTTCTTTCTGTGGCCCCATAAAGGGGCCCCCATCTTTAGCACGTTTGAATGACCGATGGTTGCCCGGAATCACGCAGACAATGACGGCACGAATTAACAATACCGCTCAGTGATATATAACACGAAATGGTGGAATGGTGACTCTTTGGTATCGGGCATTAAAGGTAATTTGTTATAAGAGGTATTTAGTTTCTGCAGTTATTAGGAGGCCTCCGCCTATGGGCCTTGTCAACATTGATTCGGCATGCCATATTGTGGGATCAAGATTTTTTTTTTTACCTAGGTATTTATATCTTCTTGATAAGGTTCAGGTGCAAAGATCATGTTCTTTTTCTGCTAGTGAGAGAGACATGTCTATAAATTTTCAGTAACAGACCAGGAAGAGGTCAAGTGAAATAACTTACGAATCGTTCTTGACTATACCAGTAATAGAAAATTTATAGATGGATGTGGTTATCTGTTTAATTAACCATCATTTTTTGTTAAATACCAGCACAAATTGTCTATTGGGACCCAGCTAATAGAAGTGATTAATTTTTAATTATTTCACTTTTTATTGATTTGTAAAATGATTTTACTGAACATTTTATCCGATGGGAGATGCTTTCATACGTCCTCTCGCAAAGTTTATCAATTATTTTACAACTGGAAAAACACTTCAATGGATAAACGTTGACTCTGGATTTGGTTAACAAATTTATATATGATGTTGAATGTGAATTTTCCTTGTATTTACTGCGGATGGATTTATAACATATCTGTAGACCTGCAAAATCCTTTCACTGTTCTTAAATAACAGGGGGAAAGGAAAAAAATCCCCAAATGCCGCAGGGCTGGAACCAAATTGCAATGGCCAGATGTTGGTATATTGCATGAAGGTACACCCGTAGTATACCCTACAAAATGTTAAATTTGCTACAATATACGTTGAAGTAGAAGGGGCCTGATGGCCGATTGGCTAGCGCTCTGGCTTTCGGTACCACAGGTACCGGGTTCAAATCCCGACTTTGCCATGGTTGTTAGTAGTGTTTCGGAATCCATTCGGTCCTAATAAGAGCGTTGCGGGGGCATTGTTACTCCACGTCCATGGCTTATCTTCAAGTGGCACGCGCTCCTGGGTTCAATACAAAGTGAGTAACATTGGTGCAGCCCTTATGGCGAAAGATCATGGTCTATTTACCAGCTGCATTAGAAGAAGAAAAAAAGTTGAAGTAGAAAATAGTAATAAAGGTGGTCTTTATGGCAGTCTTACTACTATTACTGTGTTGACTGAAAATTTACCCTTAGCAGTTTGAAAATGAGTGATATGGAGAAAATTACGTCACCGCAATTTAAAACACACCCCACCCCTCAAGGCGTTTCTTCAAAGAATTGCAATATATAATGTAACATACACAAAATCTTCCATCGAACTCGACTGAAAGACTTAAAGTCAATAAATTTATTCTGATCATCTCTGATGTATTTTTCTTTCAAAGCAGGATTTTTAAGTTACAGATGTTTACTGGTTAGATTTTCTGAAGAATACGAAACAGAGAGTTAAAATTAAAATTTGAATTTTAAAGTAATAAAGAATAAGTTAATCATTTCAATGAATGGATAAATCTCGTGCTTTAAAATACATGTTTTATAAATGTTTATACATAATTATAGAAATATTTTATCTCTTTTGTATTAGATTATCTGTAGCATCTATTCGCATAGTAATATGACGAAATACAAACTGTTAAATTCATTCATAAATGGGAGAGTGCTATAATAACATACCGAAGAACTGTGAAAATGAGATTATAATTAATAATATAATAATATTTTAACAACACATTTCTGAACACGCTTATTAAAAGAGAATATAATAACAAATATAAAAGAAATATAATTAATAGTAATCTACAGGAGTATAGTATTGAGTATTATTTTTCCTTTTTATAATGAGTTTCTTCCTACTACATACAAAAAAAGATTGCTGTTATAAACATATGCATAAGTAGTACAAAAAGCAGAAAAAAGCAAAAGGTGAAAAGATTGTTCAACATATGATTTCATAAGAACACAATTAAATTTATTCAATACAATTAGTTTACAAATCATCTGAACTTACTTTTTACTAATTACATTTAAGCATGATTACAAAGAAATAAATTTCTTGCTCTTTTTTTTTACACCATTTTCCCAATCAGCATTAATTTATCAAACATTTTAAATCACAACAAATAATTAAATTTTATAGTTAAATCTGTTTTGAAAAATATTTTAATAAACTTTTTATTTTAATTACCCTTATAATATATGAAAAAGGTTCATAATTATTTTTAATTGGACAAAACAATTTAAGAAAAAAACTATACTTTGATGTGATTATACAATTACAAAACTAATTAACCTTTCGTAAATAATTTTTTCTACTAAGTTGTTTTTATACACATTTCCAAATCATGACTCTATTACAAATCAATCTGGTTTCTAGAAAATCAAAATAAACGGTTAATACAATGACACGTCATTTTATTTTGTTTTAGTTTTAAAAAATAGATTTCTTAAGATTTATAATTATTGCTAATTTATAATTATTGCATTAAAAATTAATAACAATTAAAGTTTTTATGACATTTAACCAATTAACTAAATATATATTGCGGGTGTATGTACTCACAGTAATTTGACTACGGGTAGTATAAACAAATTTGAAAAATTATCTACCAGGCAGATATATCATTTCTTTACACACAAAAAAATCAAATAAAGATTTTGATAAGAAATATTACTTTAATTTAATAATTTGTCTTGAAGTATTTGGTTCAATTTTTTTAGTAAACAAACTCATAAAAGTTAGTGAAACGATTTTTTAATCATCGATTGTTTTAATAATTAATTCCCATATATTTTTATTCACAAGTTTGTGTTCATCAAAAAAAAAAGGTGTGTTCATTTTAAAGTATTATTTAGCAACAACCACGCCTTCTTTATTTGAGTAATTTTGGAAAGATGCACATTTTTAGCATTATATATATATATATTACATCAATGATTTTATTAATTCTTATATAATGTATTTCACCTTGATTTCCATTTATAAATGGAATTCATTAACTTCTTACTTATTTCTATGTTAATAATTAATAATATAATTATTAACATAGAAATATATAAAAAAAACGTTTTTTCTTGTTGAGTGGTTAATAAAATAATATATAAAAAAACGTTTTTTTTATATATTATTTTATTTCAGGTGAATTATTTTTATCCTGCTAATTCACCTGAAATAAAATAATATATAAAAAAAACGTTTTCTTTTTTTGTTGAGTGGTTAATACTGGAAAAACAAAACAAAACAGCAAAAATGACATTTTTTTTGTAAATTTTTTTTTATTTTTTAGCAAACACACTTTTTCTCAGAAAATATGTTCGAACATGCCATATGCTAGTGATATCCTCACAGAACAATAGATCTGAATTCCTAAGCCGGTATTTCTCTTATGAAATATATCCAAGCAATACTTTGATAAAGTCTTCTGTTATTCATACATTTTTTCATGAAGATTCATGAAAATAAATATCGATTTTGAGCGTTTCTTGTTATATTCTTTCAAATAATCATTTTTAATAATTTATTTAATTCATTATATTTTATTTTTATAATATCTAACAATTTAAAATTAATTAAAAAAACCATATATATATTTATTTTTTTCCAATGCAACTGGCAAACAGACATGGACGTCTTGGATGCCTTAAGGCAAGCGCTGCACAGACGTTACTCACTTTGCATTACCCAGGGGGCGCGTGTAACTTGAAGATCACTTGAAGTTTAGATACGGACGTTCCTGATACGGAGTACCTGTGGAGTAAATATACCCCTAAATACTTCGCATAATAATTAATATTGAGTATTTATGAATTTAACATCAATTTAAAATGTATCAATAGAAATTTAACAATTTGGAATATAAAAATAATCATTATGATTCAAGCTTTTTATACTTCAAACACCATTTCTGTTGACCAAAGTTAATTTGGAGCGGCCATCACAGAAGATGAGACTAGGACAATCTCATTCTCTTTAACCCAGAGACTTTCTGACCTACAATTTTAATGCTGCTATATCCGGATAGACATGGGAATTTTCTACTTGTTCGTTTTATAAAATTTCAAACTGAGACCCACCAATCTGGAATCCAATACTGTTAACCCTCACACCTCATAAATTTTAAATACTTATGGCATTAATTCCATTAACAAATGAAATTTCAGTTTCTTTATTTATTACTTAAACATGAATTATTAAATTTTTTTTTCTTTTAAACATTTTTAATATTCGACTTTTTTGGGTCAAAGTAACGTGCCATTCTAACATTGCTATTGGTGCTCGTTACAGTCACTACTTTCAGAACCAAGATACTCGATGGCGAATGTGAGAATGTGGCAACGTGTGCAAAGCCGATTTCCATTCGTACATCGCTTGTCAGTGAAGCTGTTCTCGTGAATTTATTCATACATGTTCAACAACAAAAGATATTTTTAATTGCCAAAATATAATTTAACACAGTTAAAAACGTTTATGAATGTATATAATGAAAATATTTCGAATATTTTGAATAATTTTAACATCGTTATTTTATGATTCAAATAAATCTACATCGCAAAGTTTTTTTAAACATATGAATCGTTAACCACAAATATTAAATTACAGATACAAATATTTGTAAATAAATTTTGTACTGCTTTCTACTAAGGACAAGAATATCTAAAAAATTTAAACAAAGACAGTTTTTCATAAGATTATAAAATTAAAACTTTTAAGCAGTAAATGAGGATATGCTGTAAGACAACTCTAAACTGATTAGGTTCTACAGATTGTTACTTGTTGACTATCATTATCCATTATTATGTTCTTAAAATATCTTTTATTTAAAACTTTTCAAGATTTCCTAACTACATTTTAAAAAAGAAGAAAATTAGTTGTAATAATTTTTTTTTATTAGTAAATAGCTAAACAACAATAAACTTGAGAAATTGCAAGACAAAGAAATTATGACATTTACTACAAATTAACCATTACTTATTTAACAATTATTATTCACACATTTGATTTAGTTAAATAGTTAACCTTTCACTTAAAAATTGCTATTCTAAAATAAACCTTTAATTAATGATCACTTTCTCTAACTAAGTTAATAATAAACTTTCTTAATTCATTATTACTTTAAGTTCAAATCCCGAATGCTTTGAACTGAAACCAAATATTGGAAATCCAATCAGAAATATGATAAGTGACGTGATTAAAAGTGTAAGGATTCCTTCGTCTGAAAATTATTTATATCATAAGCTTATTTTAATTAAACTTCATAATCCGATTACTTAAGTTCCCCTTGAAGTTAGAAATCTTGAGTATTTTCCAACAGCTAGAAACTTCACGGAATGTTAACTTTGTTATTTAATTACGATTCTAGTGAGAAAGTTTTCAGAACTTAATCAGTTTAGAGATGACTTATAGCATATCCTCATTTACTGCTTAGAAGTATTAATTTTATAATCTTATGTACAACAGTCTACATTTATATTTAAGGATAGATATTTTTGTCCTTAGTCGGAAGTGTTTCAAAATTTGTTTATAAATATTTTCATCTATAATTTAATATTCATGGAGAATGAATCATATTTAGTTTAAAAAAAATTGCGATGTAGATTTATTTTAATCCCAAAATAAACCAAAATTATTATTCAATATATTCGAAAAGTTTTATTATATATTTAAGCGCTTTAAAAATGTTTTATATTGTATTTTTTCTGTTGTTAATAATCATCCTGGTGCAGGATCAGGTCCAATAGACACCAGGTTACCAGGTTTAATAGATCCGTTTCAGGCAACTGGTCCATGGATATGGGTAATGTACAGCTTCCCTTTTAGTGAGGAACCACGAGGGTTGAAGACAGACTAAACCTCAAGACAACGCTCTACGATCATATTAGACCGGGACCTATGGTTTTAAAGTGGATTTCGAACCGCTACAAACATCCATGGAATCACCGAGATTCGAACCCGAAACCTGTGGCACAGAGAGCCAGAGTCACTCCACCATCAGGCCCTTTAAATTATATTTAAGAATTAAAAATATTTTTTTGTTGTTGTTGATCCTTTATGAATGCCAGGGATAGCTCCACAGACAAATGTTGAGAAAAGAAAATCGCCTTTGCATACGTTGCCACATTCGTCTACGAGTCTCTTGGTTTCTGAAAGTAGTGACTGCAACGAGCATCAGCAGCAAATGCAAACTTCAGCCTCCTTGCATGTTAGTTGTACACGTTACCCCTGCGTCACAAATCGAGCTTTAAAAATATTTAAATGATTAAAAATACTGAATTATTAAGTATTACATTAATTATTAGTAAATATATTAATTAGGGACTTGATGGCCGAGCGACTGGCGCTCTGGCTCTCAGTGCCCCAGGTTTCGGATTCGAGAGCCGGTGGTGCCATGGATGTTTGTAGTGATTCGAATCCACTTTAAACCGTAGGTCCTGGTCTAATAGGACTGTAAATAGTTGAGCATATGCCTGGCAACCCTACCCTTGTAAAAGAAAACAACTTCTGTTTTGAAATTTGGCAATAGGTAAATTGCCTTGGACTATCATGGGGCTGTTGCGGAAGAAGGAGAAAAATTTTATTAATTAATAATAATTAGTAGTAATTATAACCTAAACTTGAATTATTTAATAAAAGTATTTTTTAAATTTCATTTGTTAATGAAAAATGCAATGAACTATCACTGCTGAGGTGATTGTTCATATGCTGTCATTACAAATATGAATCCAATTTGGCTTTTCGTTATTTTTCAATTCCTTCTTAGCTCACACTCTCCCTATATATATCTTGTTCAAATTTTCAAAAGGTTCATAAAATACTTTTTTTTATTCATCCACTCAAGTTCAAATACATTTTTTTGAACTTGCAGTGGATGACACTGGATGTTAATACAGTTGTTTTCAAATATTAATTCAGTAATCAAATTTAATTAATTAATTTTAGGTTGTTTTTTTTAGATTTAAGTTGCATATATCTACCTATAGATGGCGCCAGATAAACCTAAAAAAGGAATGAAAATTATTTATAAAGAACTTTCTGCAATAAAGTAGAATTCAAAAAAAGTACTTCAATATTCATTCTTTAATTACTTGTTTTAACACAATTAACACAACAACACTAAACGAGATGTACAACTCTCACATAAATCTATTTATAATATAATATCCAATTCGATTTATATCGATTCCAAATGAGGTCTTGCCTCAGCCCTTTCCAATTCCAATCTGATGAATTTCCCCCATCGGATAGGGAAAATATGCATTATGGTTTCCCTTTTGCAGGGATTATCAAGTACCGGTGATTCGAGTTGCCACAATAATGCCAAAACTATTTGAAATTTGTGAGGTGTGAATGTTAGCAGACCTGGATTCTGCACTAGGGGACGTCAGTTTGAAATTTTCAGACGAACCTAGCAGAAAATTCCCATGTCCACCTTGATATAGTGTGACATTAAAATTATAGGTCGAAAAATCTCCAAGAACGAATGAGATTGCCCCAGTCTCATTCTCTGTGGTGGTCGTTTCAAATCAACATTGGTCAATACAAATGGTGTTTAGATTATAAAGCAATAGCAGGCTTAGCTGTTTGGTTAGTCGCTCTACGGTACTCTTTGGACTAATTCGACAGGGATCTACAGTGTAACGGGGATTCCAAACCACTCACAAACATCCATGCCACGGGCAGGATTCGAACCCGTAGCCTGTGGTACCAAAAGTTAGCCTATAGGCCATGAGGCCTCAGCAAGTTTAGCAGGTTACTAGACAGATACATAGATGTAGAAATACCATCTCATCAGAAAAAAAGTCTGTGCATATTTGTTTCTGTTTTTTTAAACACTTTTAAATTGCTAGATATTATAAAAATAAACTAAATTGAATAAAAAAATTTAAACATTGAATATTTGAAGAATATAACAAGAAACACTAAAAAAAAAAAAATCGAAATTTATTCTCGTTAATCTTCGTAAAAAATGTATAAATAACAGAAGGCTTTATTAAAGTATTGCTTGGATATATTGCACAAGAGAAATACCGGCTTAGGAATTCAGATCTATTGTTCTGTGGGGATATCACTAGCATATGGCATGTTCGAGCATATTTTCTGAGAAAAAGTGTGTTTGCTAAAAAAAAAGATTACAAAAAATGTCATTTTTGCCGTTTTGTTTTGTTTTTTCCAGTATTAACCACTCAACAAGAAAAAAAAAAAGCTTTTTTTATATATTATTTTTGTTTCATGTGAATTATTTTATCCTGCTAAATTAACATAGAAGATAAGTAGGAAGTTAATGAATTCCATTTATAAATGGAAATCACGATGGAATACAGTATATAAAATTAATAGAATCATTTGTGTAATATATATATATATTATACATGGTCGGCATATTTTCTGAGAAAAAGTGTGTTTGCTAAAAAAATATATTACAAAAAAAAAATTACATTGTAGCCGTTTTGTTCTGTTTTCCAGTATTAACCACTCAGCAAGATTGTGTTCCAGGTGAATCATTTTATCCTACTGAATTAAAAAATTTTTTATAAGATACAAGTATATGAATTCCATTTCTAAATGGAAATTCTCATGAAATGCAGTGTATAAGAATTAATATATTCATTGATCTAATGTATATATATATTGATAACAATTGAATTACATCAGAACAATCAAATATTTAATATAAAAATTCAACATTTAACACAACATTTGAACAACAAAACAATTAAACATTTAACATAACAATTAATATATAACATAACAAACATTTAACATAACAATTGAATTACATCAGAACAATCAAATATTTAATATAACAAAACATTTAACACAACAATTGAATTACAACAAAACAATTAAACATTTAACATACAATTGAAATATAACATAACAAACAAAAGATAACAATTGAAATATAACATAACAAACATTTAATATAACAATTGAAATATAACATAATAATTGAGTTACAGCAAAACAATTAACTTAACAAATGAATTACAATGTAACAATTAAATATTTAGCATAAAATTGAAATATAACATAACAAGTAAGCATTTAACATAACAATTGAAATATAACATAACAATTGAAGTACAACATAACAATTAAACATTTAACATTAAATTTAAGATAACAATTAAAATATAACATAACAAATGAATTACAACACAGCAATTAAACATTTAACATAACAATTGAAACAACACAACAATTAAACATTTAACATAACAATTGAAATATTACATAATTTAATTACAACATAGCAATTAAATATTTAACTTAACAATTGAATTATTAACAATAAAATATTTAATGTGACAATTGAATTACAACATAACAATTAAACATTTAACGTAACAATTGAATTATAACATAACAATTAAATATTTAACATAACAATTTAAATATAATATAATAATTGAATTACAACATAACAATTAAACATTTAACATAAGAATTGAAACCTAACATAACAATTAAACATTTAACATAGGAATGGAAATATAGCATAACAATAAAAATAACATAACAATTGAAAAATAACATAACAATTGAATTACAACAAAACAATTAAATATTTAACATAACAATTGAAGTGTAAATTAAGCAATTGAAGTAAAAATAAAAATTTAAATGTACAATCTTCGCTGGTAACAAATTATTTTAAGAAAAATAAAAAATAATTTCACTTTTTCACAATATATATATTATTATAGTGATGCATTATAAAAACATTAAAAAAAATTTTGGTAAATTTTAATTTTTAATATTTTTAATCGACACAATTTTAATTAAAGAAAGAAAACAAGTTTATTCATATTAATGTCTCATAAGAAGTAAACAGTTTAAAAAGTGTGGCAATTTCAAGCTTAAGTACAAAACACGTGTAAAAAAATCATCAAATCTCATAAATAATATATAGATTATTTTAGTTAAAAACATTTAGTTAACTGTTTTAAATTTTAAGCTGTTATTTTAGTTTTCAGATTCATTATATACTACTGTGTCCAAAAGGTAAGACCAATTTTCAATTTAAAATTCCCGGGGCTTATGGAATTTCAATTTCTTTTTTCTTTTTTAGACTGCTGCCTCTGTTCTTAGCATCGGTGTGAAATCTGACGTCAAAATATTCATTAGTGTTTGAGTTACGCTGGGCTTTGTGAGACGCTAAAATTGATTCCGGTGATTTTTGAAATGTCTGAATTAATTGAGCAAAGAAATTGCATTAAATTTTGTTTCAATGTTGCAGAAGGCATTCGGTGAGCATTTCTATATTGGAAAGAAATGTTTAGAAGGGGTATAAACAGTTCAAGGAAGGCAGAGAACTCGTTGAAGACGTAGAGCCCTCTGGTCAACCCTCAACCTCAACCTACGAAGCTCACATCCAAAAAATTAAAGATTGGGTGCTTGCAAACCGTCGATTTACAATTAGAGATCTTTGCTGATGATGTTGGAATTTCAAAAGGATCTTTCAATTCCATTTTGGGCCTGAAACGTGTCAAATCTCGATTGGTAACAAAAACACTGAATGCACCAGTTCTCACTGCATTGATTCTTCGTGACTTTTCTTCGCCAAAAATGAAACGCATATCGTTCTACAACCCCGTATTCCCACCGTGCGACTTCTGGCTATTCTCTAAATTGAAAAGAGCACTCTGGGCATATCGTTTTTGAGTCAATTGAAGAGATTCAACGTGAATCGCCGAGCGCTTTAAAGACCATCCCCGCCGATGACTTTTTAGCATGCATTAAGGATTGGAAAAAAAGTTGGTATAAGTGCATTGTGTCCGGAGGGGATTACTTTGAGGAAAATGAAATAAATTTGGAAAAATAAATAAAGATTTTTTGCAAAAAGTTTTAGAAATATATATATATATATAATTTTTTAAAACGTATACTTCTAATATTTAAATTATTATTTTCATTCGTAATTTTTTATTTATGCAGAAAAATAAGTTGTCCTCCTTCTACATGAATTATTTTTCTTACTTTTTTGTTATCGTTAATATCAAGAGAATAAAAAGTAATAAAACAAGAAATGAAATCAAGTTTAATTTTCCTTAAAAAAAATTCGTTACTGGCGAAGTTTTTTTTTACATTTAAAATTTTTATTTTTATTTCAATTATTTATCCAGTGTTTAATTTATACTTCAATTGTTATGTTGAATGTTCAATTGTTATGTTATAGCTCAGAAGTTAAACTAATTGTTATTTTATAGTTCATTTGTTATGTTAAATGTTTAATTATTATGTTATAGTTCAGTTGTTACGTTAATTGTTTAATTTATATTTCAATTGTACATTATTCCTCATTGTCGCATTCTTTTTACAGCATTGTTTATTTTATCTGTTTTAGAAATTATTTAAGATATAAAGCAATGTAAGCAATAAAAATTTTTAATTAAAATTTTACATGCACAAAAAAGGTTAATTGCGAAAAGATTTCCAAAATGCTTACTCGAACTTTAATTAGTTTATTACTTTATATTTATGTTATTATTCACTGCTGTTCACGACTAAGAGAATTTTTTCTTTTCTGCAGATTATCTCCTGGACTGCGTAATAGATTTTGATGAAATTACCATGAATATATGTTGATAAATAACTCTACAATAGATATGGTACAAGTGCAAGGTCATACGCTTGATTCCTCAGTGCCAGATATTCTAAAGCATAAAACTAAAAATAAGCTTATAATATCGAACATAAAGAGGTATATAAAGCTTTGAGTTGTATTAATAACATATAAAGGTATACATATAATAACATTATAACAAATGACAATAACATGATAACAAATGGTAATAACATAATAACATACAAAGGTATACCAAACATATAAAGGTTTGAGTTATATTTCGTGTTCGATATTATAAGCTTATGTTTTATTTCAATTCCTTCTATTAGCTCACACTCTCCCTATATATATATAAATATCTTGTTCAAATTTTCAATCGTCAATAAAATACTTTTTATTTATCCATTCAAGTTCAAATACATTTTTTTGAACTTGTAGTGGAAGACACTTGATGTTAATAAGGATTTTTCAAATATTAATTCATTAATTAAATTTAATTAATTAAACATTTTTTTTAGATTTAAGTTGCATATATCTACCAATAGATGGCGCCAGATAAACTTAAAAAATGAATGAAAATTATTTATAAAGGACTTTCTGCAATAGAGTGAAAAAAAAAGTAGGAATTGACCTTTTTTTTTTTTTTTTTATATTACTTGTTCTAAAACATAAGCTTATAATATCGAATACAAAATACAACCCAAACCTTGGTAGATATTCATTTTGACTGTCTGCTTTTGAATTTTGTTGAGCATGTATGTTGCAAAGAGCACGTATTAACATTTTCTTTTCTTAACTTATTTAACACAAGAGATTTACATCTCTGTTTGAATTGGTTTTACCATTAGTTCAGAAATGTCAAAATATTAAAATTTTCTTAATTTTGGATACTTGCTTTTGTAAAAGACGATAACCATTAAAACTCTAAAATTTAAAATAAAATTGATCAATTTTTTTCTCTATTCGAAATATATATTTTTAACCAATATTAGTAATCTTTATAATGATACAGCGATGGGCAACCAATTAAATTCGGTGCGTTATTTTCAATATTAGAATTAGTATGATGCATTTGTATTATATATCAGTTAAGAATAACGCAAATTGTGAATATTTGATTAATTTATACAGAACTACAAATGCTATTGATTATTATGCTATAAATTTATGTGCATATTATATTGCAATTTATGTGCATATGTTATTGATAATTATGCCAAATTTTATGTGCATATGTCGTTGATTATTATGTTACAATTTATGTGCATATGTTATTAATTAATATGCTACGATTTATTACAATATGTTTACATATGTATATTATTGATTATTATGCTACAATTTATGTGTATATTATTGATCATTATGCTATAATTTCTGTGCATATTATTGATTATTATGCTGTAATTTATGTGAAACTTCATATGTTATTTATTATTACGCTATGATATAATACTACATATCTAATCAGCTTCATCATAAAAAATCTCAGAAAAAGATAAACAGTAGTGATGAAAATATATCATTTTATAATATTAATCAATATTGCCACCCTCTGATCAGACAATTGAAGAAGAAAGTAATCGTTTAGTAATTTTCTTAAAAATGGCAAAAACTAATAAACTTTTTTAAATGTTTTTAATGAACTTTTAATAACCTTTTTATTACATTTTTTTTTTTACTGCTATAGCTTTAAAACCGCTAGTGATACCTTAATATAATTAACAAATTTGTATACATTAGAAAAAATATTATTACTTAAAAATAAAATTTTAATAACTTTTATGTAAAATATCCTCATATATTATAAAATATTCAAATACTTAAGTGATTCAAAATATTTGACATCTCTTTACATTAATTCCCTTTTCAGTTTAAATTAAAATCTTTTACATTTATATAGTATGTTCTTCCAGGAGTGTTGAACTTGAAGAAACACACAAGCAATTTTGAAAAGTAAAAAAAATTGACACACAGATATCTAGACTGACCAAACAAAAAGTACAAGCTAGTCACAATGAAAAAAAGAAAGACCGAGGTCAATGCATCATGGGCAGTGTAATATTGCAACCCAAGTAATATAAGAAGAACACGGCAAATTGCTCCAGAGAATGATACTGAATATCACGTTATCAGAAGATTCTGAAGTCCGATTGTCAAATTTAAATAATACGCGTTATTCCTGGACTTGAACATTTTTTCCAGCATGGAATCAGTTCACATTTTCTGTGATGTTAACTTTGCATGGCTGGAAGAAGAAGATTTCGAAAACTGTCAAACGACCGTGATGAGTCGTGATGTTCCAAAAATGGCTGATCACGCTCATAAGTGGGAAGAAAATGTGGGGATGGTTTCACTGTTGCAGTCCGGTTGGTTGGTGGTAATCCCCCTCCCCCATTGTTCTTCAGCTTCAGAACGTGGGGAAGAAGGTCACGATTATAAACCTGGAGTAAAACGAAAAAAAGGTGTCAATATTATAAAGTACCAACGTAAGCAATTTGCTGGGGAGATATTTTGGAATTCAAATAGTTGTGCTCTAAACAGGAACTTATTTCAGTTTTTGCTCATTTCGAACCAATGCCATTGTAATCATTTGGCCTTGTCCCCAAGAGATCTTTCTGTAGGTATTTGTTGTAATATAGCGTACTTTGTTATATTTTGATCCATTAAAAATTATTTATTTTTATTACAAAAATAGGATATCTGTTCGGTAATACATTATATTATGGATTTTTGGTCTGATGCCATTGGATTGTTATTAAAAAGAAGCCCCATTCGAAACTTGGAAAGCAAAACCTAATTGATATCTCACATTGCTATGATATGGTGATAGAAATGTAAATCTATATGACGAAAAGTTTTCTGTTGCTCTTAAAGAGGAGGGAAAGTGATTACGTATCCCTTGGATGGTATTACTAGGGATTTCCATTCAAAGTATTCAAATTATTGAATTGTTTGACCTCTCTTTCCCGTCTCTTTAAGCGCAGCGGAAAAAACATTTCAGACTGTTTCACAGATTTACATTCCTATCATCATATCATGGCAATGTGATCTGATTGTTTACATAATAATAATGTAGTGTAGCAGTTCTGTCCAAATACAACCTGTTAGTAACGCCGAATGTGTTACATGTGTACAGTTATAGTTGCAAAGAGCCTAAGTAAAACGCCAGGCATTTGGAAAATAATAATAATTATACAATTATAAAAACAACAGTGTACTATATTAATGATCTTTTAAAACAAAAGACATGAAATTTATCAGTCTGGGCTTTGAAGAATTTTAAAATTCAATATTATTTTCCAGGGGGCCTGATGGCCGAATGGCTAGCGCTCTGGCTTTCGGTACCACAGGTACCGGGTTCAAATCCGGCTTTGCCCATGGGTGTTGTAGTGATTCGGAATCCACTTTAAGCCGTAGGTCCCGGTCCTAATAGGATCGTAGAGCGCTGCGGAGACATTGTTACTCCGCGTCCGTGGCTTACCATCAAGTTACACGCGCCCCCTGGGTAATGCAAAGTGAGTAACATCGGCGCAGCCCTTATGGCGAAAGATCACGGTCTATCTGCCAGCTGCATTAGAAGAAAAAAAAATATTATTTTCCAAGAACCTATTCCTGTATTGATTTTATAATGTGATGTTACATAAAGTCTGTTGCGCCCACAAAAACTTTGAAAACAAACTCTCAAAACAATTGAAAATTCTGTGTTTAAGATTTAAAACCCTTGAAATGATAGAAAAATATGACTGTAGAGCTTTGTGCGTAGAGTTGACAACTCTATCCCGTAAAAAAGAAAACATCTCATGCTCCGGAATTTGCCAGTAGGCAGACAGCTTTGTTCCCACCATGGGGCTGTTTCGGCTTTCAAGAAGAAATGATAGAAAATTTGCATGAATATTTTCAAAACCCTTGAAGAAGTCAATGATTTTATGAATTTCGTTTAAATTAATTAAAGGTTCTGTTGTCAAAAACTGTTGATTGTGAAGTTAAACCCATTTTGGTGGTTGAATAAATTAAAATACCAACAGAATTTTGAAGATAAAGAATAGAAATAATAATATAAACCGATTTCGCTGTGATTGTTGATTTTGTAAGTTGTTGAATTAAAATATATAGTAAAAAACTTCGTTTCATGAATTATGGTTATTAAACGCACTGACATATTCCCTGTGATTATTTAACTTGCTGACAATTTTATAGATTTTTGTATAGGTTAACATGTACTTCATGATTTAAGAGATTCATAGACTATTAATAAGGACTGCTTGATTATTTAATATATTTTTATTAAATATATACATTTTTATATATTTATATATTTTTGATTAATAAATATATTTAATGGAATGAAATTATTAAAATTGTCAAAATATATGAATTTCAAAATATATAGATATTTAATATTTAAAATTTGTTAAAAATTGTTGTTAAAAATTATATAAAGAGTTATTCAACTCTTTCATATAATTTAAAATTATTCATTTTAAAAGGTCTTCGTATTTTATTTTTAGAATTGATAGTGTAACCATGCTTCTTCCTACACATTGGCAAGAGTGAACCCTTGCAGAGTTCCGGAGAAATGATCAATAGGTCTCGAGACTCTCATCCGAGAAGAAATTCAGCCCAACCTGCACTCCCGCTGAGAAACGTTATGTTTGAAGTCTCACCTCCCGAAAGGAAATATATTTAGAGCATCCAGACACATTAGTTGGCCTGCAGACTCTCCCTCGGGGAGGGAAGTATATTTCGCGCACACTGCGCATAGCCAAGTTTCGGATATTCGGTTTGGAAGTAGAATCTTTCCACAAACTATAATTATCTACTTTTAAATGTGTTAAATATTATATGTCTTTAATTGTATGTATGTGGTGTTTGTGCATATGTAAATAAAACTGTGAGTTCTCCAACCTGTGCGACAAGTATCTCAATTCAACCACACCCAGTTAAAATCTGGCACCCAAAAAGTGTGACCCGTAACCACACCACTATAACAGTTAATTTTAAAAGATATTTAATTGCACGAAATAACGCTATTAAAAAGAAACTCTACACGAAATAACTCTAGTAAATTTATTACTCTCGCTCTATATAATTATAGATTACACCATTTGTAATTGTATATATATTTTTGTTCTAATGCAGCTGGAAAACACTTTAGCTTGGTTCAGTTGTTCTTGGTTGGTTGACAGTTCGAGATTCTGAGATGGTCGGAAAGGAAAGCTAGAAAGGAAGTGTTTGAATATCAAGAAGATTGTGGGCTATTATTGTCATGGTAGATCGAGAACGAAGCGGGGCGTTATCGCCGATATACCACTGTGCTATAAGTGTGACATGAGTAACAACAAAAGAATACGGTTATCAAATGAAATTGAATAAAAAAAACAATACTTTTTTTTTTTTTTCTAATGCAGCTGGCAAACACAGCAGCTTGGTCTTGGATGCCTTAAGGCACTGCACAAACGTTACTCACTTTGCATTACCCAGGGGGCGCGTGTAACTTGAAGATAAGCCACGGACGCGGAGTAACAATTCCCCCGCAACGCTCTACAATCCTATTAAGACCGGGACCTACTGTTTAAAGTGGATTCCGAACCACTAAAAACATCCATAGCATTGCCGGGACTCGAACCCGAAACCTGTGGTACCGAGCGCCAGCCACTCGGCCATTCAGGCCCCATTTATAATTATATTGAATACAATAATTTACTAATAAAAGTATTACTTTATAGTAAACTTTAATATTCGGAGTATAAATTTTCAATAATAAAATAATAAAAAAAATTATACTAAAATATATAAATGCAAATAATTTATAATAGAAAAAAATTGTTAATTATAGATTTTTTTACCATTATAGAATTTTTATACTAACTACATCTTTAATTATTTTCCTTTAGCAACTAATCAATAATTCCCTTGCAAACTTATAAATATTGTATAATTTGATTTATGAAAATTCCTTCCTCTTAATTATTATTGATTTTCGATAAATGATGTGATAAGCAGTAATGTTCGGGAATTTGCGCCAATCAAAATCAATATCAATAGTTACACAGAATATCCTTGCCCAACGCTTTCGGGTCATTGATTTATATTAAATTGATTATGCTTAAAATCAATGATGCAAATTTAATTACATTAGTTTTCCCCTGCCTAAATGAACTGATGGATAAATTTCTAAGTAGTATTATTACACCATACAATATCAATTACCTAGAGCTGTAATATCCATTTACACTATTTTTAACATGGGGTTCGGTGTCATCTGAGGTCATTTACCTGTATTCTTAACATTGGGGGTTTGTGATCCATTTATTTATGTTAAAAAGCAACCCAAAAGCAAAAAGTTTAAAAGACAAAAGTTTTTAACAGTCAAAAAAGCAAATAGTTTGGTTTGGTTTGTCGCTCCACAGTCATTTTTGCATACTTTGGGCTAATTAGACCGGGGCCCACAGTTTAACGTGGATTCCGAACCATTAACAAACTTCCATACCACCGCCAGGATTCGAAAATGAAGCTTGTGATACCAACAGCAAGAGCGCTAGCCAACTGGCCATCAAGCCGCGGATAAATTTTAAGAGAATATTTTAATGCTTTATTTCATTGTTGAGAACAATGTCCACTTGAAATTGTACCAAGAGCGTATCTGGGTAATTCGCACCAGCTCAATCCCCGCCTTCTCCTCCAGCCACCAGACAGGTTTATCACACTTCTTCCCGGTATAGATATCAGTAGTTTTCGGTTTGGTATCGAGTCGACTTTCGAACCAATCACTTTAGGTTCAGAAACCAAACAAGATATTCACTTGGTCGTTCTTTCGAAGAAAAGGAGCTTGATTCGAGACCCTACAAGTCACTCCAACCACAAACCAAGTCAACCACAAACTTCAATGTCTATGCCTGTGATTGACACAGTAATCTATATAACGGAAAAATCCTTACAATGTTCTCTGGAAGAGGTAAAATTGCAAATAGTGCTGGGAAAATGTGGGACAGTATCGAAGACCAACTGTGGTAATCTTCAGGTATCGATTTGGTGTCTTGTCTAGTTTCGAATAAAACATCTTGGATTCGGAAACCAAACGATCTATTCACCGTTATTTCGAAGGGAACGTAATTCGAAACCTTAAAAACCCATGCCGAAACGCGAACTTCAGTGTATATGCCGGCGATTGGCACATTAATCTATACAACGGAAAATCCTCACAATAGGCTCTGAGAGCCTAGCTCAGTGTAGAAGACCACCTATGGTAGTCTTTAGGTATCGGTTTGGTATTGAGTCGAGCTTCGAATAAAACCCTTTGGGTTCGGAAATCAAACGATCTATTCACCTGATAGTTTTTCTGATGTAAGGTAGCTTGGTTCAAGACCCTAAAAGCTATGCCGAAAAGCAAACTTCAGTGTATATGCCGGCGATTGACACAATAATCTATAAACCAGAAAATCTTTACAATGGGCTTTAGGTACCTTTCGCCAGTACCAATTGCAAATGGTGCTGGCAAAATGTGGGCAGTGTAGAAGACCACCTGTGGTAGTCTTTATGTAACTCTAAAATTAGTCGCTGCTCAGTTAAATAACCTCAGATAAAAAATGTCCCCGTCATTGTAAAACAATAATAATAATCATAATTTTTCTGTGATGGAAATGTCTCGTTGGAAATTGCCTTTTCAATCCTTAAAAAGTTTTTTTTTAAATACATTTTTAAAATAAAACATAAATAAAAAACCCTTAGGTAGTATGTTTCAACTCGCCCACTAGCAGAGTATTGATTATGTATATTCAGAGTGATGCATACCACTCTCACTAAGATGTATGCTAATGCCGAAGAGAAAAGGGCATGAAAGAAAAAAGCAGTTGCGAGACAATATGTGTTGCATAAATCGTCAAATGCCTTAATGGCATCCGCAAATCTGTCAAACGCATGGGCGTGAATCACGTCTATGGTTTACTTTAAAAGAACTCTTGTTATTTTGTGTTTTAAACTTGCTTCAGAACGTATTCTGTTCATAAGCGTTTCGAAATCTGCGATTTACAAATGGTCTTTAAAAAATATTGAAATTAGTTTTTTTAAGTTCACTTTAATACCTTTTAAACTGAAAATGCTTATTTAATTTATTTTTTATTGAAGGTTATTAACTTTTTATGCTTTTATTTAGAGTTTATTTTCAATAAAATTTAAAAACACGAAAGAAACAATCAAGAAGTTTGAAAATGAATTGCAAACATGTAAAATATGAGACATGAACTCAACTGAATTCCTATTCAACAAATTGCTGTTTTTAAAGGCCATGTATTTTGCCAATCGCCACTATTTAAGTGTCATATATTTTGCCATTCACCACTATTTAAATGCCATATATTCGCCACTAGAAACTTCCTGGCCATATGCTACATTTCCATCAGGGTCTGTTGCACTGTCCTCCCATTTTGCCTCCCCGAATTAGTACGAACAATGAAAAGGTGGCATTTGAAAGATGCGGATCCTGTTATCTACTACTTCGAATCTAACGGAGGGATTTTCTAGCCAACAGAATTTAAATCCCATGAAGCCCTCCTCCCATCCAGACATGAACTTTGAAACTGTAGTGGCACACCACATCATTCCCATAACTGCAAAATAGTTTCACGCATCTATGTACAGTGGGGTCTATTACTGATACAGTCTAGTACAGTGTGGTATTATTATATTGGTATTCTACAAATATGGGATTTGCCCTGCTAATCGTCATTGCCTTGATGACTTATTCATGAAAGAGAACTGATGATGACCGCTGTCATTTGAACTGTTAGTGGCACGATCATCATCGAAATCGTTAGGGAATTTCATCTTTTCTGAAAGCATTAATTTGGAGTCAATAGAAGATCAAAATCTCTGTTTTGCGCATTAAATTCGAGGCATAATCAATGTACCACGAGTGTTGCAAGAACTGGCGTTGATCCATCCCTGTAGTGTTTCCATTATAAAGAATCGCTTGCAAAGCCCTCTGCAGACTCATGGATCTGGTCCGAGAATTTCAGTGTAGACATTTTAACCCCGAGAGAATCTCGACCCGCTTGGTGGCTCCGTAATGGAATCATGGCATGGACCCACTTGCGCAAAATGTGGTCAGCTACTTACTGGATAGTGTGGTATTATTACAGTGTGATATTAGCATAGTGTGTTATTATCATACTCTGACCAAAATAAAACGTAATATTGATATTCTACATTCCAACAGTTTCTAAAACGGTAAAAGGGGATCATCGCCTTGATGACTTAGTGTAAAATAACTGCCCCCCCTTCGATTTAGAAAGAGAACTTATTCAACGATCGTCATCGAATCTCATCATTTCTGAAACCATTGATCTGGGGTCAATAGAAGATCAAAATCTCTGTTTTGCACTTTAAACTCGAGGCATAATCAATGGGCCAAGTGTTGCAAGAACTACTGTCCAAGTAGTGCTTCCATTATAAAGAATTCAAAGCACTCTGCAGACTGGTTAGGTCCAGAAGTGTAGACATTTTAATCCCCCTCCCCTAGAGAATCTCGAATGGAATCATTACCCACTCCCTGATAGTGTGGTATTATTACAGTGTGATATTAGTATAGTGTGTTATTATTATACTGATAAAGTAATATTGATATTCTACATACAGTTTCTAAAAGGTAAAAGGGGATCATCGCCTTGATCACTTTGGAAAAGAACTGCCCCCTCCCCCATTTACTTATTCCACGATCGTCATCGAATCTCATCATTTCTGAAAGCACTGATCTGGTCAATAAGAAATCAAAATTTCTCTTTTGCACTTTAAGTCGACGGTAACTTATTACAGTGGGCTTCCATTATAAAGAATAAAGCACTCTGCAGACTGGTTCAGAAGTGTGGGAACTCTCCCCAAAGAGAATCTCGGCCCTCTTTCTATGGAATCATTAGTGTGATATTACTGATAGTGTGGTATTATTACAGTGATATTAGTATAGTGTGGTATTATTACAGTTTGATATTAGTATAGTGTGGTATTATTACAGTTTGATATTAGTATAGTGTGATAATATTACAGCTTGATATTACTGATAGTGTGGTATTATTACAGTGTGATATTAGTATAGTGGTATTATTATATTGATAACGTAATATAGATATTCTACATAACAGTTTCTAAAAGTTAAAAGGGATCATCTCTTTGATGATTTAGAAAGAGAACTGACCCCCTATTTTCTTATTGCAGGATCAGCATCGACTGTCATCATTTGTTCATTTGACTCTCATCATCATCGACAAACGTTGATCTATCCAAGCAGTGCCTCCGTTATAAAGAATTCCAGGCACTCGGCAGACGATCTAGGTTCAGAAGTGTAGACACTAGAACCCTCCCCCTAGAGAATCTCGACCCTATTTCCATGGAATCACTTGCGCAAACGTTGGTAATAGGTGTTTCTCAATGAAAAGGTCGTACACGGAAGCTCGCGGAAGACTGTGGGAAATGGAAATTTGTTAAAGTGCAAACGAGGCAGGAATTCGACAGCTCGGTAATTAAAGTGCTTCCACCCATTTAGCTGGGGCAGATGGACAGAGCAGGTGAGGGGCAGAGGTCAGTCGGCAATTAATGAATTCATACCTCGCCACGCACCATTCATTTTCCCCTCGATATTTTCATGACGGTGATCCCAAAACGGAATCGGTGGGCATTAGCAGGGGTGCCATTAATTGCTTTGGAGGCCACTTAATCCCCGGATGAAGCATGGTGGTCTTCCTGTAAGGCAAACACAGGATCATCATGTAATGTGTCATTAAATTGTGCTTTGACTATATTTTACTCCTGTAGTAGGTGGTATCCGATCAATGTAAAAAATTCATGATACAATTTTGGGTGATTCAATCAATTTTGTAATAGGAACAATGTGTAATTTTTTTTGCACGGTTATTTAATTTTTGGTAAAGGTCGATAAGCCATTGTTATTTATTAGTTTTATCTATAATTATTCATGTTGTATAATATATAAATGGTTTCATCATTCCGAAAAAAATTGCGTGAGAATTTTTTGTTTATTGTTCATAGGTATGTATTCTAATAATTTTATTATATTGTGAAAAAATAAGAACATAAGTCTGCTATTAGCAGAAAAACAAAACTCAATCTTCATGATGGCATTCCAATGTGTAAATACAAAATGGATTTTCTGTTATTGGTTTTAAAATTCTTATGATGATTCTAGCATAATTATCTAATAAGTTTCTGCTTATAATCTAGATATAATTTTCAGCGATAAAAAATTTAACCTACAGAGTGGGCATACAGGACGATCTTTTTTCTCTGACGTACCATGTACCAGTTTTGTAAATTTTTTTTTTTTTAGTGTACATTGTTGTTATCTTAGATCAAGCCTATATCCTAAGAATATTTTTGGTATCAAAATAACAAGCAATCAAAACAATTATCGATATCAAAGTAATATATTAAACCTTAAAAATAGCAATACACCTAAAAAGATATGGATGTTTTAAAGAGACCGTAAAAACAAAAACAAATAAACAAATATTGACTAGACATATTTCATATCAACGCACACCAGTTTGCATCTGTTGTTACGATCTTAGCTCAATACAGTGTTCTCAAATCCTAAGAGCATTTCTGATGTCAAAGTAACATTCTATTTTTATTAAAAACATTTGTACAACTAAAAATATGTATGCATTAAATACTACAGTAAAAACAAAAATAAATAAACAAATATTGATCAGACATTTCTTAAAAACGCAATATTTTCTAAGATTATATATATATATACACACACGCTATTTCTAATCTAAATATACATTCAAGAGCCAAATCATTATGACCACCGCTACATTTTGCAATGAACTCGCCTGGATGACGTGGAAGGTACGTGATCAGGTGAAGTGGTATTTAACTGCTGCTGGAGAGTCTGAAGAATCATTCTTTCACTTACTTTTGTGTGTGATGGGAAAGGCTGTGGATCTAAGCGACTTTGATAGAGGGCAGATTGTAATGGCTCGAAGGCTCGGAACAAGTATTTCTGAAACTCCACTACTCGTGGATTGATCACGATCTACAGTTGTTAGTACTTATGCAAAGTGGATGAATGACGGTGAAACCAGAAGTAGATGACATGGTGTTGGACGCCACACGCTATCAAAGAAAAAGGTCGTCGGAGACTGTCTCGTATGGTGAAGCAAAACCGGAGCCAGACAGTGGCTCAGCTGACAGCCCAAACAATGCAGGGCCAAGTAGAATAGTATCGGAGCACACTGTTCAGCGGACACTGTTGGATATGGGGCTACGCAGCAAACGTACCACTCGTGTGCCTTTGCTGACCAAGCGTCATCGCCAACTGCGCCTGCGCTGGTCCGGAACATCGTGACTGGTCCATGGATCAGTGGGAGAGAGTTGCCTGGTCAGATTAATCATGGTTTGTCATTCATCGCGCCGATGGCCGTGTCAGGATACGCCGTCTTCCAGGCGACCAGTTGCTCCCTCAATGTACAGTAGGTCATACACAGGCCGGTGGTGGCGGTATTATGCTTTGGGGGACGAATGCTTTGGGGAGACCATGAATGCTACAGGGTATCTGAACATCATTGCGGGCCAGTTGCACCCTTACATGGCCTCTGTTTTTCCGGATGGAAATGGAATGTTCCAACAGGACAACGCCCCTTGTCACAAGGCTAAAATTATGTTGGAATGGTTTCAAGAACAGGATGCTGAATTCAGTTAATGTCCTGGCCTCCTAACTCACCGGATCCCAATCCGATAGAACACATTTGGGATTTTCTGGGACAGCAGCTCAGAGTTCAAAGACCACCAATTCGCAATATCTCGGATTTGCGTGACCGTTGCTTAAACATCTGGTACAATCTGTCTCCGTCCATCTACCAAGGACTTGTGGCATCCATGCCAAGGCGGGTTGAAGCTGTGTTGCGCGCTAAAGGTGGGTCAACTCGTTATTGACAGGTGGTCCTAATGTTTTGCTCTTGAGTGTATTTCCTATAAACACACTAGATATTTCTTAGAAACACACACAAGTTTATATTCATACAATGTACTTTGGATGTCAAAATAATATATTAAACGTTAAAAAATGGTTGTACATCTAAAAACGATATATATGCAATAAAGACTTTCGTAAAAAGAAAAATATATAAATAGAAATACACACAAATTTGTATCCGTTGTTTGGATCTTAGTACTTTTGATATCAAAATAACAAGCAATCAAAAGAATCATCAATATCAAAATAACATATTAAACGTTAAAAACAATTGTACGCCACAATAAGAAAGATATTCATTAAATACTGATAAAAATAAAAATAAATAAACAAATATTTACTAATATTTCATAGGAACATAGACAAGTTTTCATTTGTTGTTGGGATCTTAGCTGAATACAATGTTCTTATGCCCTAAGAGCATTTTTGATGTCAAAATGACATGTTATTTTTGTTAAAAATAATTGTACATCTAAAAAGCATATGTTAAAGACTGCGGTAAAAACAAAAATAAATAAACAAATATTGACTAGACATATTTCATAAGAACATACGCAAGTTTGAATCTATTGTTGAGATCTTAGCTCAATACCATGTTCTCAAACTGTAAGAGCATTTTTGATGTCAACATATTATTTTTGTTATAAACAGTTGTAAATCTAAAATCGATAAGTATGCATTAAAGATTTCAGTAAAAACAAAAAGTAAACAAATATTGTATTGACTTATTTCTTAGAAACACTCACATATTTGTATTCGTTGTTGGGATCTTAATGCTTTTGATTTCAAAATAACAAACAATCAAAAGAATATTCAATCTCAAAATAACATATTAAACTTTAAAAGCTGTTAACATAAAGGCGTTTACATCTAAAACTGATACATATGCATTAAAGATTATGGAAAGAACAAAAGTAAATAAATAAATATTGACCAGACACATTTCTTATAAAATTACACAAGTTGAGATAAAATAAATGCAATTTTAAAGATAAAAATAAATTATTACAAACAAGTTTTATAAGGGACACGTTGAAAAAAATTTTCCAGCCAGCTTATAATCACCATAATCATTATGGAGATAAAAAAAAACCCTTGATTAGTATCACAGTTAATTATTAATTTTGTTTTTAGGAAAACAGTTGAATTACTAACTGTTATTTTGTTCATTTCCATTCGTGGACATGTGAAACACGTGCCATTCTATATCATTTCTAAAAGTAAAGGATGCCACAAAATTCAAGCAAGAAGTTATTTTATTTTTTATAAACATTTAAAAATTGTGTCCCTCGAAAATTATTCAATTTGCAAAAAAGATGTACCTCCAATCGTACTACCTGCCATAAGTGTCAAGCGTCAAGCGGTATAAAAATATTGAAATATTGATCTAATTTTAATGAATTTTGAGTGATTTTGGGGACATCTTTTATTCCCTTATCTGCATTGCTTGTATCAGCTTTTAATTTTGTTTAAATTCCTTTCAAATAATGGAAATTCGTTTATTTTTAAAAAACTGGTGCCCGATTCCTAGCTCTGTGGCAACATGCCCGCTGGTGAGCGTTAGGGCTGAGATTCAATCCGCTGGTAACTTTGCTGTAGACAAAGTTACCAGCGGATTGTTGTATGTTGTTACCTGCACTTTGTTGTATGTTTCAAAAAACGAAGAGACTCGGTGGCGTTTGTGATGTTTCTCGTTAGTCAGACTACCTGGTGGGAGTTTTCTGATTTTTCACCAATACGATACGTAAATGCGGGGTAATTCCTCTAAAACTCCTCCCGTCAGCGACACGGAGCCTAGTCAGATTCTGCCTACGGATACTCCACCCCAACAGAAACAGCTCCTTTCTCTCCATCCATGAGTCAACTACTCATGAGATGTCAGTCCGCACTGCAGGGCACTGAGGATTAGACACTAACAACAACAACTTTGAGATGATGCAAAGTTTATTTGATATTTTCTCATATAAATATTCTATAAAAGTATAGAAAAATAATTAATTAATAAACATATATATTATTTAAGCTTATGACGAATGTCGTTAGATGGTTCATTTCGACATTATGATTGAACATTTTTAATGATTATAAATAGACAAATGATAATGCCAATGATCACATACATGTGTCTGCGACTCATTTATGAATAATTAATTCTTTTCAATATAATAATAGTGATTCATATATTTAACAATAGTTGATAATTTAATAGCACATCTACTCACATCGCCTATTTAATAACACTTTACAAATCAATTACATCTGAAAATACACTGCTTTAATACCACATGCGATTATATATATTGGTTTGGTTTGTCGATCTTTTTATTTATTTTGCACACTTTAGGTTAATTAGACCAATATCTGCAGTTTAACGTGGATTCCGAATCACTAACAAACACCCATGCCACCGCCAGGATTTGAACGGCAAGTCCGTGTTACCATCAGCCAGAGCGCTAGCCAATTGGTTATCAGCCCGTTTTATATATATTGAGATAGAAGTATATAATTATTATGAATTGATTGTTTTATTTAATGTATGGTGTTTAATATTTTCTTTATCATTTAAGTGTATTTATATTTCAAATGTAATTAATACTACTGCATTAATAAAACTGCAATTTGCAATCGATACAACTGCATTAATAAAAACTGTAACTTGTAAATAACGCGACCGCATTAATAAAACTGCAATTTCTAATTAATACAACTGTAAAAGTAAATAAAAATGTATAAAAAAAGTTTAATCCTTTTTTAAGGTTATTTTTTTTAAATTTATTATTCGTTTACGTTTCGATTATTTTTCATTTGCTTATTATATTTAAAACAAAATAAATTTAAAAAAAAAAAAAAGAAATTCAATCAAAGAAAATATTTAAGAATAAAATAACATCAATAAGTTTCACATTCCAATAACACTTTGAACAGTTTACATTTAATCCTGTAGGTTGATATATTAAATCGTTTTTAACTGTCAATTAAAATGAATCAAGAGAGTGATTTAATGATGTTCTAAACAAATACGAAAGTACTTTTTTTTTTACTTTATTTGTATAGGATTAAATAAAAACTGTTTAATAATAAATAAAAAGAAGATTCCCAATTCTAACAAAAACGCAGTATTTGAAAGACATCAAAAATCGATAAAAAAAGTTTTTAAATCAATCAATTTTACTAATACAAATAGGATTCAATTAGGCCATCCGTTTTAATAATACCTCATTATTATTATAAAATGCATAATAAATTCTTGATACTTAAAACAATGCAAAAATAAAAACGTATTTTTTTTTCTTAATTATTTAAATTCATATCTTTTACAACTCGATTTTCATTTCATTTGGTTTGTCTATACTTAAACTAAACTTTTAAAAATGCGAAATAAAATTATGTAACAAATAAATAAGAATTCAGTAAAAATTCAATACATTTCAATAAAGAATCATATATTAATTAGTTTACAGTAAATCAGTTAATCTGTTTACAGTCAATCACATTAATTGCATGTTTTTATTGGAAACGACTTATTAAAATGACGTCAAACGAAATACAAAAATGCTACATTTAAAACAATTTAATTTTTAAAGCAAGAAGTGTGTGATCAATGAAATTATATACAAATAAATTAATATTTAACAAAATTTCATGGATTTCAATAAAAAATTACACATTAATTTTACTGTTAATTGTACTTGTTCATCTATTTTTTATTGGAAATGACTTATTAAAATGGCGTCAAACGAAATACAAAAATGTTATATTTAGAACAATTTAATTTTTAAAACAAAAATCTGGGAATTATGTACAAATAAATTAGCATTCAATAAAAGTTCCATACATTCCATGTACGGTTAATCGTACTTAAAATATTTTTAATTAAAATGGCATCAAACAAAATAATTTATTTAATTTTTAAAAAAAAAGTTTCAATGAAATTATGTATAACTAAATTAATATTTCATAAAAGTTTCATGCATTCCTATAAAAATCTACTCATTGATTCGTTTACGGATATTTATACTCGCCTATATATTTTTATTTAAAATGACGTATTAAAACGTCCCCAATCAAAATACAAAAATGCTATATTTAAAGAAATTTAATTTTAAAAAGGGTCTGATCAATAAAATTAAGTATAAATAAATTGATATTCAATAAAAGCTTCATGCATTCCAATAAAGAAATTAATAAATGCTTGTCCAAATTTTTTATATTTTAAAAATGGTCTACAAAAATACAATTTAAAAATTTAATTTTTAAAACAAGAATTGAATGATGAATGTAATTATGTATAAATAAATTAATATTCAATAAAATGCTTCAATAAAAAATTACGCATTCTCGTCCAATTGGAAACGAAAAATGGCGTAAACGAAATACAAAAATACTACATTTAGTTTAATTTTTAAAACAAGTATTGAATGATGAATGTAATTATGTATAAATAATTAATATTCAATTAAAGTTTTATGTATTCCAATAAAAAATTACGCATTAGTTAATTTATAATTTTGTACTCGTCCACATTTTTTATTAGAAACGACTTATTAAAATGGTATCAAACGAAATACAAAAATTCTATATTAGAACAATTTAATTTATAAAACTAGAAATGTCTGATCAATGAAATTATGTATAAGTAAATTAATATTCAATAAAAATTTGATGCATTTCGATTGACAAATAATTAGTTTAAGGTTAGTCCATTATTTTTTATTGAAAGGGCTTATTAAAATGGCGTCAAACAAAATACAAAAATGATATATTTAGAACAATTTCATTCTTAAAGCAAGAAGTGACCAATCAAATTATGTATAAATAAATTAATATTCAATAAAATATTTGCAATAAAAAGTGTTATTCCAATATATTTTTAAAAACGACTTATTAAAATGGTATCAAACGAAATACAAAAATTCTATATTAGAACAATTTAATTTATAAAACTAGTTTATCAATTAATTATATTCTTGTCCAATAATAGTTTAAGGTTAATTATAATTGTCCAAATATTTTTTAAAAGGGCTTATTAAAATGGCGTCAAACGAAATACAAAATGAAACAAGAAGTGTGACCAATCAAATTATGTATAAATAAATTAATATTCAATAAAATATTCGTGCATTCCATAAAAAATTACGCATTAGTTAGTTGATGGTTAAATTCTTGTCCACGTATTGTTTATTGGAAAAGACTTATTAAAAAGGGCTTCAAACGAAATAAAAAATGCTTTGAAATTATATATAAATAAATTAATATTCAATAAAACTTTCATACATTCCAATAAAGAATTACACATTAATTACTTTTAATTTATTTGACCATGTATTTTTTGACTTATTAAAATGGCATCAAACAAAATACATAAATGATATATTTAGAACAATTTAATTTTTAAAACAAGAAGGGTAGGATTAATGAAATGATAATAAATAAATTCAATAAAAATTCAATAAATTCAATAAAAGTTTCATGCGATCCAATAAACAACTACACATTAATTTGTTTACAGTTAATTATATTTGCCCACATATTGTTTATTGGAAACGACTTATTAAAATGGCGTCAAACGAAATATAAAAAATGCTATATTTAGAACAATTTAATTTTAAAACAAGAAGTGTCTGATCAATGACACTATGTATAAATAAAGTAATATTCAATAAAATTTCGTTATTTTAAAGAAACATACTTTCATTAATTTACAGTTATTTATACTTGTCCGCGCGTTACATCTTTTTATATATGAAAATGACATCAAATAGGATGTTTAAATGATACGGAAAAAGATGTGAAAGGATGTAATGTAAGCGGATGTAACAGATACGAAAACTCTTTTTGGTATTTATTAAATCAAACAGCAGCTTCTTAATTAACAAAAAAATAAATAAATAAATATTTCTCAACTATATATAAAAAAGCAAGACATCAAAAACCGATCAACAACAATTTTTTCCAAGTCTCTCATCGCGACAGTTTTACCACTCCAAATGTGATACAATTACGCCGATATGCCTCAAACATCATACTTAATAACTCCATAAATACAGCATCAAAATCATTAAACTCTCATGGTCCACGTAACGATAAATCAACCCAATAACAAGCACAGGCTACCACTGAAAAAAAAAAAAAAGATGGATTTTCATTCATTTATTTATTTATTTTTTTATCTCGCCAAAAAGCCGTACATCAAGTCATCGCACCTGTTACGTGACCATCATCACATCGACCACTGGTTTGAATGGGTAGCTGAGCAGAAAAGGTCAGTCAGTGGATTGTAGAAAGTACAGGAAAAAAATCATAATAAATAAACCGCATAATAAAACTAACCAATAAGAAAGAAATGTATTAACAATAAAATAACGGCTAGCAAGTGTTGTCTAACTTCCTCAGGTAATGTTTGAATAGAGCAGGAAGAAAATTCAGCAACGACGTATCATTTTAAACGAGGTAAGATACTTACAGGGTTTTTTTTTTGCTTTTGCTTTTTGACTGGAAGGTGTTTTTGATTGAAGGTTGAATGCCAGACTATTGTTTGATGCGGTGAAAGAAAAGTAAAAGTACCATTGCTAGTGAAAGTCCGTGTTAGGTTCAGTTACAAAACTACTGTAGTATCGGATCTTGCTGTGGTAGTTAATGAAAAATGCTATTGTATAGTAAGACACGAAAATTTGCCATGGAGTTGTTTGAAGTGGTATGTATGTACAGCAATAGAAAAAGTGTCAAATTAATTTGTGTCAGTTCTAATATCACGACTAACAGCTTACGCGAAAGTGTGTCAATGGAGTGTTTGTCATTATAATTAAAACGATTATGGTGGTTTTTAAACAATGGTTAGATTTTTTTTTATTACCGTTAAAATATTTTTTTTTTTAAAAAATAATTGATTATGGATTGAAGCGTAATGAGTTACTATTTGTTTGTTATTCCATTCATTTAACAATTTGTTATTTTATATATATTTTTTTTGTACGAGTTTCAATTAAAAACATTTTTTTTTTATCTATTTTAAACTAGTTTTAAATACATGTGCAGTAAAATAAATATTTTAAAAATAAAAATGCTTGAATTTTAACCAAGATTGGCTTATAGAAACTGGTAGTAAGAAACTCATATAAAAATAATTTTAAATAAACCTGTTTTTGTTTTTTTTTTTTTCTAAGAAAAAAAACTAGAACAAATTCAACACGATTAGATAAGGCAAATGCACAATTTTTTTTTCATTTTTTTTATATACCCCACTATATTATATATGCCATTTTTGGCCGCCTAGATTCGAGGCGGCCTGATGGTCAACTGTCTAGCAGTCTGGCATTTAGTACCACAAGCTTCAGGTTTGAATCCTGGCTGTAATATGGACGTTTGTTAGTGGTTCGGAATCCACTTTAAACTGTAAGTCCCGGTCTAATTAGCCTAAAGGGCGTACAAAATGACCGTAGAGCGATAAAACAAACCAAACTAACACCAGGCAGCCTGACTATCTGTGCGAGGCATATTAGACTAGCTGTGTAATATGTCACAATCGTCATCGAATCTTCTCGATTCTGAAGTAAATGACTGCAACAGATTCCGCCTGTAGATTTGAAGCTGAGTGGTTCTTCTCGTTGAACATTACCACTGACCCATGTATTTGCATCCAATTTTGTTCCAAACGCTATAGCTAGAACAAATTCAACAAGACAGGACATGTCATCATGTCAAGAGAAGACATTGTATTTTGAGATGCTTTCTTTAAGAGCAACTTTGTCTTGCACTTGCGTGTCGTATTAGAAGTAAACCACAGTTTCAATCGACATAAAATCTTCTCGTTCTTGAAGAATGATTGCAACGGACAATGCTAGTGGATTCATACCTCGACCCTCTTGAACGCTAACTGAGCTCAAAAATCACGAGTCGAAGTCTACGTGCTGTTTAATATCATTTAAGCTAGATTCCCACGAGATATTGTGATCGTACATCGGAAAACGGCAGCCAAAAAGTTAGCCAGATATCCTGCCCATTTTGTCTTTTGGCTGGTTGACGTTATGCGACGTGTTATCTTAGTATCTGGTGGAAATCCAGATTTATTCCTACTTTGGTACATTACTGTACATGTTTACTACAGATAACGATTTGAGCCTTTGTTTGTTTGTCACTCTACTGTCATTTTTTGCACGTTTTAGGCTAATTTGACCTGTACCTACAATTTAAGATGTATTCCTCCGAACAACACTAACAAACATCCATGCCACCGCCACGATTCGAACCTGAACCTTGTCATATCAAAGGGACAGAGCGCTAGCCAATTGGTCATCGGGCTGCTGTGTGTTGAATAGAAACCACACAGGTTTGAATGCAATCTTTAAATTTCTTAGTTTTTATTCATATTATATATTTTAATGAACAACTTTTTCATACAAGATAAATAATTTAATATAAAAAAAGATCATACAAAAACAGATTTGAGTTTACTTGTATATATCACAAAACAAAATGCAGACTTGGTAAATAAACATATTTTCCATTTGATGTTTCATGAAAATTGTTTTGAATTGCCATTTTTTTAAACTCAAACGTAATAATGCATTTTAAATTGAAAAGAAAAAACAACTTAAAACGCATTTATTTCGAATTTGGCTAATTGCATAATAGTGAATAATTTTTTTTTTTTTCAATTTTTTTTTTATCAAAATAATAACATAATCTTTTAGAATAATCTTTTGAGTTGAAGTAATTTCCTTTATTATTTATAATTACATTTTCAACAAATTAAAAATAAATTCTAAAAATGCTACACATATTTTAATTTCCAATCAAATTACTTCGAAATTTTATAATTAGAGCATAAAAATTTATTTTAACTTCCTAGTCGTTTTATGCGGGAAAATAGTGTGTTTAACATTTTCCGCATAAAACGAATAAAATAATTCCGCATACAATATTAAATACAATTTTTCTGCTTAAAACGGCTGGGAAATTCAATTTAAATTATATTTAAAAATGAAAGATCAATGGTATGCTAACGTCTGCGAGTATTTGCTGACCGAATCACAACGTATATTTTTTATCTATTTAGAATGAAACTTTTCGGAGAATTCTACGCGAGAATGCCAAAACTTCGATTGGAATGCCAGAATTGCTTTCGTGACAATTCGATTTTCTACTCACTAGAACGTTAATCGAATTATAGCCCAAATAAAGACAGCTAACGATATTTTCCGCTCTGTGGAGCGAGTTTTAAATTACTGTTTGGCAGCAGCAGCAGCATTTGTTGTTCGTTATTTGCGCGGTCATTTGTTGAGAGGAAAATTATTTAGGTTATTTATTCTCTTACAATTCAATTTAATTCGTACGGCTGTTGGTTATAACATTTCCGGTTACTTTTTTTTTACTTGGGAAGTAAAGAAAAATTAATACAGCATAAAGAAATAATTGACTGGGTTTTTTCAGTAAAAATATAGTTTTAATTAAAAGTTGAGTATTGTAAAAAATTATGTCAAAGAAATAGTTATCAGAATGATACGGAAATCGGTAGATATGATCTACAGTGTACGTACCTTTAACTATACGTGCTACTATTATACATACTACTATTATTTATACGTACTACTATTATTTATAAGTACTACTATTATTTATACGTGCTACTACTATACGTACTATTGTTAATTATACGTGCTACATGTTTCGAGCCATGTACGTGTTTGTAGTGATTCGGAAACCACTTTATATCGTAGGTCCCGGTCCGATATGACTGAAGAGTGTTGGGCATAAGGCTGACAACCCTACCTAGTAAAAAGAAAAACATCTCTCGTCTCGAAATTTATCGTAGGCAGACGGCCTTGACTTACATGAGGCTATTGCGCCAATGATGATGATGATGGTAATTACAGTAGTATACGCCATTAATCCATTCCAGATCCTTATATTTATACAAAAATGGCCGTATACCAAACAAAGTGTCTCGAGAAATAAAGTGAAAATTATTTATTTTTCCTCATGAAAAAAAAAAATCTTGTTATTGGCATAAGTATTTCGCTTAACAGTAAAATACAAAAATAATACATGCATAAGTGAAAATTATCCAAATTTAATTTATTTTCTGTCTTTTTTCCCCTATAATAATAATACCTAGCTGAAAATCACCAAAATTTTTATTTATCTTAATTTACCAAATTTTTTATTTTTTATTTATTTTTTCAAATCTCTCATAAGAACTTTACTTCTTCTTAGGATGTTTGAAAAATATCCTATTATCTGATAATTACAGACAAAGTTTTTTTTTTTTGAAGTGGTACTTATCTGCAAACTAACATATTTTGACGCACAAGAGTGGTATTCAAACAAAGGTCGTATATCAAATAAAATGCTTGGAATACGACTTATAGCTGTATAATATTTTTTCAATATAAACTATTTCTTAATACGACCTTTATAGCTGTATAATATTTCTTTTTTTACATAAGACTTTATAAGTGGATGAGATTTTGGTTGGAAATTTGTTCTTAACTGTCCAAACAGGATGTACATCAAGTTGAATTTATTCCAAAGTGGACATATTTCAAGGTACCCCTGTATATGAATAGAATAAAAAAACGATTAAAATCTCAGAGGTATCGAATGTTTAGTTCAAAATACACATGTCCATAAATTAAGGATAATGAAGTTCAGGCAAAGAAAGAGACAGAAGCAAAACAAATTTGACTTATTTGTAAAGTCTATTTATTAAACAAAAGGTAAAGAGCGAAAAAATGCTACCTACTTACAAAAAACAGTATAACATGGTTAGTATGATGGTTAATATGGAGTATGTCTCCCGGACGATGCAATACAGGCCTTACAACGCCTAGGCGTGTTGAGTAGCAAATTATCAATCTGGTCTTGGGGAATATTACACCACTCATCAAGAAATGCCCTCCGAAGTTCCGGTTGACAGGTGGGAGGGGGTTGACAGGGCTGCAATTCGTCGGCCAAGCATATCCCACACATGCTCTATTGGATTCAAGTTCGGTGAGTATGCTGGCCAATCCATATGGGTGATATCCTCTAATTGAGGGCATTCGTCTACAATGTTTGCACGGTGAGGACGGGCGTTGTCATCCATAAAGCAGAAATTCAGCACCCATGGCGCCCCTGAAACAAACGTACATGTTGTTCCAGAATGACATCCCGATAGATGTGACCTGTCGTGCAGGTCAGTTCTGGAACCAAGAATAATTCCTCCCCAAACGATTCCTGCAACACCGTAACGGTGTCGTTCAATGGTGTTCTCTTGGTGGTAACGGGTACCTGGCGCTCTCCATATGAAAGTCCGGCGAGAATCAGACTGCAAACTAAACCTGGACTCGTCGGAAAACATCACACAAGACCACTGTTGCGGTGTCCACATTGCATGCTCTCTACTCCAGGTTAATCGCAGGCGACAGTGAGTTGCGGTAAGTGGAACACATCTGACAGGCCCACGTGCATATAGACCAATGTGCCCTAAGCGTCTGTACACGGTCTGCCTTGAAACTGCCGTATCGGTAGCTGAAGAGAGCTGACGAGACAGGTCTGATGCTGTGCTCCGTCTGTTTCTTTTGGCAGTAACTGCTAAATACAGGTCCTCATTCGGCGTTGTAACTCGGGGGCGACTTGTTCTGTAACATCTACTCACATTACCATCATCTTGGAATCGTTGCCAAAGCCTGGAGATGGCACTCTGGGTGATTCCTAGTTCCTCGGATACTTCCAGCTGGGTACGTCCACATTCCAGTCGTCCGATAATTCTACCACGTTAAAAATCATCCAAATGCTTCCTTTGTGCCATAACTATTCGGTTATTGCACTGAAAGGCTTTTTAAAGCGCTTGTGAACAATTTTACTTCTTTGTCCCCATTCCTTATATACCCCTCTCTTACACTCTCGTCATTGTGACGTACTATTCGCGCCATTTGGTGGTTTCCTGTAATTTGCATATTCTTCTTCAAGATGTGTGTGATAATTCTACAGGTGAAATTTTTATTTTAGAGTTCAATTTCTGTGTGATTCTGAATTATCCTTAATTTATTTATGGACATGAGTGTATATTAGCAAACCAATGAATACGACAATGGCTTTTGAATTTGTTACCTGGCATACCCCCATGCCATAGTAAGTCATAAATTTGGTAGATGTCCCTTGACATATTTCTTGTCAAATCGAGTTAGATCAGCGAGATTTTGAGATGTTTGGAGACGCCTGCTCATCAAAGATCTGTATCTGGAAAGGAAGTGTTTCAATATCAAGAAAATTTTGGGCTATTACCCTGTTGAAATATAAACTCGGGTTGGGTTTGGTTTGTTGCTCTACGGTCATCTTGTGCATATTATAGGCTAAACAGACCGGGACCTACAGTTTAAAGTGGATTCCGAACCACTCACAAGCATCCATGCCACCGTCAGGATTCGAACCTGAAGCCTGGGATACCAAAGACCAAAGCGCTATCCCACTTGGCCACCAGGCCGCTATATAAACTCGGGATGTCGTGGTAGATCGAAAAACGAAGTGGGGTGTAGAATATCGCCGATATACCACTGTGTTGTAAATGTCCCACGGGTAACAACAGAAGGATACGGTTATCAAATGAAATTGAGTACAAAATAATGCTGCAGTGTAATAGCTGACAGCACTTTAAGAGCTCAAAATTCAAATTCAGACAAAATTAAATCCTTTAAATAAAGACCTCATATGTTTTTGCAATGTCATGGGAGATGTATATGAAGGATAGATGCTCTATAAGGTTTCCGCAAAGAGAACTGGCCCAAACTGCAAAATAGCGTATACTTTAGCGTATATGCGTTATTTTGCAACTTGCAATCATTCCAATCGTTTAATACAAAACAAGTAATTTTTGTCTATGAGTAATCAATGATTTAGTTTCAGCATACGTCTACTATTATGAGCCGAAATTTTTTTTTTTTTATTTTTATATGAAGGATTTTATGATATTGTATATGTATTGCATGATTAATTTTAAGGATATTTTAGTGCGCCGCGATGTTCAGTCCGCTGGTGGCATTGTTGTAGACACTGTTTCAAATAACGCGAGGGCTCAATGGCGGGGATGGAGATTGTTTGGGATGTTCAGCATCTTGCCTATTTAGTTAGACTACCTGGTGGCAGTTTTTCGGGGTTTCTCCCGTACGATGTGCAAATGAGAGGTAGTTCCACCTAAAAGTCCTCCCGGAAGGCCCTGCCCTCCTTCTTCAGTGACACGGAGTCAACTCAGACATCTACCAATGGATGCTTCAGCCCAAATTTTTCTCCATCCATGAGTAGACTGCACATGCGGTGTCCGTCCCGCGCTGCCGAATACTGAGAGTTAGTCACAACAACAATAAAATGATGAAAAAATTATATTCGAAGTAAACGCTAAGTGGAATACATTAGTATTACGCGTAATAATAATAATAATATATAATAGTAAGTAATAATAATAATAATATATAACAGTAAGTAATAATAATAATAATAATATATAATAGTAAAATAATAATAATAATAATATATAATGGTAAGTAATAATATTACGTAAATATTAAGTAATAGTTCAAATCGCAAAAATCTTATTCCTCTATTTTTTTGTATGAAATAATGTGTTAAAATAATACAAATAATTTATTCTTTTAGATTAAAAACCCTATTTACCAATAGGTAGACAGCCTTGGCCCACCAAGGAGTTCTTGTGCCAATGAAGTAAAAGCAGAAGATTAAAAACCACTTTATAGATTGCTCAGGAATTCCTTGCTTGTCATATTATATTTATTTCTAACACTATTTATTTCTAAACTTCTGCTTTCTACATTAAAATGTCCGCCGAAATTCGGAAGAAGAGATTGTGGATTCAGTTCCCATTTTCACTTAATTTACTTCAGACTACATTGCAGTTGGGCTGATTGTGTTGCTGTTTTATTTGTGTGAAACAAATAACAACCCGTTCTATTACAGAAGTCACGTATTAGAGAGAGAAAGTATCATCATTATCTCTCAAAGGAGGCAATGTTAAAATAAGACTGCTTTTTTGCCTCATGAGTGGAGTTACCTCATGAGTTAATGGTGTCTTATATCTTGAGCCAAATGCTTGCTACAATTGGAGAAAAATTATTTCTTCTGTTATTTACTGTCATGAATGAGATAATTACTTATTATTTAATTTATTATTTTATTATAAAGAGTGGTTATTAATTAATTAATTAATGAAATTCTGCATTGTGTGCTGAGCCTCCGAATAAATCACTGTTGCTTCACTTAAAATGGGCAATCCCGAGACAAAGTGAACGAGTCTCAATTCAGTCGAGTCGCAAACGGCCGTCACGAGATAGCAATTCACGAATTCATAAGAATGAGTCAGATACAATGCGTTTCGAACATTCAAATGATTCCGAATGGTGCGTCATTTGACGCCGAGCTGTGGCCTTTTTGGACGGGATTTAAACGTTAACGGGGAACAAATGATTCAGGAATTTCAATACGACTGTAACAGCAACCAACTTTTAATCCAAACTGAGTGAGTGAGTGATATAAAAATATTTCAGGGTTGTTTTTGTTTAAACAGGTTGTCTGAGTAATTTTAATATTTTTTTGTTGTATACTTTCAGGATTTATTCCTTAAAATAATTTTCTGATCATTAAAATATACATGGTTTTTATGACTTATAATCAGTAATAATTTGTCTGTAGATTTAGATACTTGATCCCAAATCTTTTTAAATAATTAAAATTTTTGTATTAAAAAATAAAAAATAAAAAAATTTATATAATTTTTGATTTTACATCAGCGCTTAATGATCAGTGATAAGGTAAATTAGAGGATATTCGTTTTGTACACACTAATTTCCATACAAAATGGCCTAAAGCCCCTTGGTTTGTAGGTTTGGTTCGTCGCTCTGCGGTCATTTTCTGCACACTTTGGGTTAATTAGACCAGGAACTACAGTTTAACGTGGAATCCGAAGAACTCACAAACATCCATGCCCCCGACGGGATTCGAATTTGAAGCCTGTCCAAGCCAAAGGCCGGAGCAATAGCCAATAGGCCATCTGGCCACTAAAGCTTCTTGAGAACACATTAAGTTTCTGAAATGATGGAACTTTGCTAAAATGAATTGCTTTGCTTTGTGTGAATGCCAGTAAACAAAACTGAACAAAATTCTTCTTCCTTATGAACATGAGGATGAGAACGATGAATATGGAAGCCAGAAAGTCTATCAATAAAGTTCGATGAGGAGTATAAAAATGGAAATCCCAGATAATTTAAATCAGTTGAGTTCAATTCTTCTTCTTCATTGGCAGCAGCGCCATAGTGGCCAAGACCATGGTGCTTATTGGCAGATTTCGGGCCAGGAGACGTTTTCTTCTACAGGGTATGATTGTCAGCCCTATGTCCAGCTTTCTACAGTCAGCCAGCTTTCTACCGGGACCTGCGGTTTAAAGTGGATTCCGAACCACTACAAACATCCATGCAACCGCCGGGACTCCAAGATAAGCATGTGGTACCTGGCGCTAATCACTTGGACATCAAGCCCATTTAATTAAATCATTTGCATTAAATATAAATTTCATAACATTAATTTTTAACATAAAAGTGCACATCAAATCCACAAAATGTAAATGAAAGAAGAACGTTCATAATTTTTTTTTCAAATTGGACAGGATCGTCCTAGGTATGATAAATCCGCAAACAAGAAGATTCTTCAAATGGACTCTTAGAACAGAGCTGCATAATCTGAGATCCAACAGTGTCCGAAACATAAAATCGTAAACTTCCTTAAAACGCTGAGATTTTTATATAGCTACAAAATGCTTTTTAAATTTAACTATACAAAATAATTAAATTAATAAGAGATAGAATTAGTAGTTTCAATTTCCCGGTTTCTATTCAATTTCCGATTTAAGTCACCGAATGCAAGGACGGGGTTTTTAAATAGGGTTTAGCAAGAGCAAACGTCAACGCAATGCAGTCTGTCAGAAAGATCGGTTATCAGAGATTAGCTTGCCCTACTTATGGCCGAGTGGCAACGTGCGTAGCTAGCATACAGGAAAGCCGAAATTCAAATCCGTTGGCAATATTGTTGTAAGTACTGTTTTCATAAGCGAGGAGGTTTGATGGCGATTGTGTCGATCCTCGCATCGATAGTTAAGACTATTTGGTGGGAGTTAACCTTACTTTCTCCTTACACACACAAATGCGGCGTTGTTACTCTAAAAAGTTCTTTGTGAAGACACTATCATCATTTGTCGTTCGGTTGGACCTCATATAAACTAAGGTTTATATGAGACCCATAGAGGTTCTCACTTTTCTGATTAGTAGGAGGCTACATAGACATAGGTTCTGGGATAAAGTGTAGTGAAAAATAATTGTAATAGGCTGGGCCTATATACAGGTTACTCATAAAATTTAGATTTTAATGTAAGAACAAAATACATAACAATTTTTTTAAAAAATATAAAAACTGGAATTTCAAACTATTTTTAGAACAATTTTAAAAATCCCATTTTCACTTTGAAAATAAAATTGTAGATAAAATTGTATAAAAATCAGCAGACGTTCTTTCGTGAGAACAATTTTTAAATTAAGGAATTTAAAACCAAATTGAAATCCTTCTCCTGAATTAATTTTTTTACTAAATTATTGTATACAGTAATTTGTCCTAAATTATTTTGGTAATTTTGATAAATATTGTAATTGTGTTCTAAAAAAATTAATATGAAATAAAAATTTTAAGAAATCAAACAGATTGAAATTTAAAACGAAGCAATGCGCACGTTAGGTGTCTGCGACTGCGCAAACGAAATTTGACCTTGCATTGCCATTCAGAATCTTTAAAACATCATCTTTTTTTATATCATCGAATACTTCAGTACACCATTAAAATTTTTAGCGAATATTTTTCAAATCAAATATCTTTCAACAAAAAACAAGTAAAAAATAAAAAAAATTTTAAGTCCATTCGTACTTTATTTTCACTCTATTGCAGAAAGTACTTTATAAATAATTTCCATTCATTTTTTTTTTAAGTTTCTATGGCGCCCTCATTGGTAGATATATGCAACTTAAATCTAAAAAAACTAAAATTAATTAATTAAATTTAATTACTGAATCAATATTTGAAAAAACAGTATTAACATCAAGTGTCTCTTCACTACAAGTTCAAAAATGTATTTGAACTTGAGTGGAAGAATAAAATGTATTTTATTCAATTATTGAAAATTTGAACATATATATAGGAGAGTGTGAGCTAATAGAAGGAATTGAATAAAATTATAAGAAAAATAATGTCAGGGCATCATTTACTTAAAACGAACTTAATCAAATTAATTTGCTTAAAATGAACATAAGCAAATTAATGAAATATTTCATATTAGCGGATATAGAGAAACCTTTTGAGAGCTAATAAAAGTTCATTTATAAGCATTAGGGACTAATAAACGGTTCTTTATAAAGAACCTTTTTTTTTTCTTTTTTTTCGAAGCGAAGAAAATCATTGTAAATTATCGGTTTGAAATGTTGTGCTAATTCAATTT